>CAUYRT010027001.1:0-31877 GCA_963574885.1 Lepilemur ruficaudatus | reverse complement strand
GGTGGAGCCTTTTGGGAGATGTTATTATTAAATTAGTAGAGAAACAAGAAACATGGGGATCTCAATGAATTTCATTAACAAAATTTGCTTTATAAATACTTTGCATTATTGCTTTTTTTTTTTTTTTTAAGACAAAGTCTTGCTCTGTTGCCTAGGCTAGAGTGCCGTGGCATCAGCCTAGCTCACAGCAACCTCAAACTCCTGGGCTCAAGCGATCCTGCTGCCTCAGCCTCCCAAGAAGCTGGGACTACAGGTGTCCCCCACAACGCCAGGCTAATTTTTTCTACTTTTAGTAGAGACCGAGTCTCACTCTTACTCGGGCACGTGCCTGGCCATTTTTTTTTTATTTACCCCACCTCCCCCCATTATTGCCTTCAAGGATTTTTGGAGCACAATCTTATGAAATGGATTAATGCCATTATAAAAAGGCTTGATGGCGAGAGTTTATTTCTTTTTTACCCTTCCACCTACTGCAATGTGAGGGCATAGCATTCCTCTCCTCTGGAGGACTCAGTATTCAAGGTGCCATTTTGGAAGCAGAGAACAGTCCTCACAAGATGCTGGCACCTTGATCTTGGACTTCCCAGCCTCCAGAACCGTGAGAAATAAATTTCTGTTCTTTACAAATTATCCAGTGGTATTCTGTTATAACAGCACAAATAGACTAAAACAAACACCAAAATATTTTCAAAATATCTGACAATTTGAGTCCACTTGTTGAGTATTAGTCTTTATGTCAGCAAAGCAAAGAGAAGAGTGAACACAAATCTTGGCAGGGTCTTGCTCCTCTTGAACTCTCCTCACATTGACAGTGATTTGGCTAAACGGCAGAATCCAAATATGACATTCCCTTGCTTACATCTTTTCTTTGGCTACTCATCATTCCTAGAACATAATAATGTCCACATTTTTTTGACATGACATTTGTCCCTGCAACAAGAACCTCTTCTGTCTTTCCAGGCTCTTCTTCAAATTCTCTCCACCTTCTTCTAAATGCTCGAGTACTAACCTGCTCGGGGCTACCTGTTCATCCTGGGTCTTTCCCACCTCTTTGTCTCTGTGCATAATGCCCCCTCACTCAGCCATCTTTTGTGGGGGCTAATTCCTAGTTGTGCTTCAAGATACAGCTGCTGGGTCATCTCTCTGGGAAAATCTCTCTCCTACAAAGCCCAATCTAAACTGCTAAGCTGAACTAAATGCTCCCCAACCTCTGTAGTTCCACAGTACCTTGCACCCATTGCTAGACACACTTTCCACAAGAGTCAGAAGTGATCTGTTCGTTTGTCTTCATCCCACTATCTTGGTCCCACAATCTGTCATTAGATTATAAGCTCTTCAAGGGAATTAACCATATTTATTGAATTTTGTATTTCCAGCAATTATTTGTTTCATGCCACTTTGAGTATCACATTCACCAGGCTTCGCTGAACCCTTGACTGTACAGAAGACAGGAAACATTGGTTAGTTGGGAGTGGATAAAAGAGAGGGCCTAAATGCCACATTTCATTTTTTTTCCTGATGGAAAGGGTACATTCAAATGGTAAGTTTTACAGATAACCTATGATTTTCATTTTTACACTGGATTAATGCAATGCTTTCTGGAGCAGTACGGCAAAATGCACCGAAGGAGACAGCAAAGGGTGTGCAGAAGCATTTTGGGTAAATAAAACCCGCTTGCAAGTAGAAGCCCATATCAGATATGAAGGCACAATTTTTTTGTTTAATATATTATACAATATATATTCCATTAATAACCATATAGCATTGGTCAACATCATACAAAATGAAGAAAAAGTTGAAAAATCTAGAACTTTCTAGTTTTCTTTGTTCATCTGTCTGAATCATTCATTCAACAATTGAGTGTCTACTATGAGTCAGGAACTGTTCTAGGAGCTGGAGATATACCAGTGACCAAGACAGATGACAGCTCTAATTTCATGGATCTTTAGTATATTGTGAGATACAAACATTCAGTGGTAATACGATACAATTAGAAATATATAATGGTATAACTAGAAAATTTAAAAATGTTAAGGTGGAAAAATTCATACAAAACTTGAATAATTTATATGTGAGAATTCAAGGATTTAAGATTATAATTTTATGTAATTATAATAGCTAGCTTATATATAATTCATATATATTTATATTATTTAACTTCTATGTATTCATGTTACATATTCATAATTCAAATATAATTATGATGGCTGGAGGTACACACACTAGCTCATAGATCCAATATATATTTTGCTAATTGAATTAAAATAATTGATTACAGTATAATTTATTTAACAAATGTTAAAATACTTTGCGGTATATAGATCAACGTTGGAAAAAATAACTTTAGTTGTCTTATCTAAACGTGACTTTTGTGATGCATTTTGAGTGGCTAATGTTTTGCTGAGTTTGTGGAGATACATGCATTGGAGCTGGTACTACAACTCAGAATTTTACCACATAATGAATCAGCATTAGGGTTTGGCAACATGACAACTTGTTATTAGCAAAAAAAGTCCAAAGAGGGGAAGAGACGCCAAACCCAATTACCTAACCAGATCAAACAATGGTTTTGCTGTTGAATTTAACTTTTAACAAAATATTAAATTTAATTAAACTGCTTTTTTTACCTACATATCCCTCAGGCTACTGAAGTGCAATTTTCATTAAGCAAAAATATATTAAATGCTTTTTTAGAGTTAATAACTTTTATCTCAAAGAAAAGAAATAAAATCAGGATTTTGTTTCTGAGATAAAATTTCCCTAGTATGACTTTCAACTTGCAGTATCTATTTTCTCTGCCTAGGTGCCTTTTTCCCCCTACACAGAACAAACTGAAAGAAAATTAAACAATGAGTACTAAAAAAAGAAGGTGTTTAATAATAATAAATTTTCTGATAAATTGGGAAGTTGGACATTAGATAAGAAAACCCCTGTTTACAATTCACAATACATAATCATTTCTTAATTAAGCAGTGTATCCGCTATGCACTAGGCTTTCCCACCTCTATTCACAGGTCAAACACAAACATAGTACTTTTTTAGCTGATTCTTATTCAGTGCATCATAAGGAAACAAACTTCGAAATCGATTTGAAACTGTGGTCTCCTTATGTCAGCATCATAGTGATTTATAGTGCTGACTCAGTGATAAAAATGCTTTTGAAGACACACTTCCCCATTTTATAATACAAAGGCAAGGGGAAGTACAGTTGACCCTAGAACAACACAGGTTTGAACTGCGAGGGTCCACTTGTATTAGGATTTTCTTCCACTTCTGCCACTCCTGGGACAGCAAGACCAACCCTTCCTCTTTCTCAGCCTGCTCAGCATGAAGATGATAAGGATGATCTTTATAACGAGCCACTTCCACTTAATGAATAGTAAATACATTTTCACTTCCTTGTGATTTTCTCAGTAACATTTTCTTTTTTCTAGCTTACTGTATTGGAAGAATACAGTATAATACATATAACAAACAAAATATGTGTTAATCAACTGTTCTGTTATCTGCAAGGCTTTTGGCCAACAGTAGGCTATTAGTTGTTAAGTTTTTGGGGAATCAAGTTATATGCATAGTTTTGACTGTATGTGGGGTTGGTTCCCCTAACTCCCAAGTTGTTCAATTGTTATTATTTTTAAAAGTTTGAGTTGGTAAGGTGGTTATTTAGAGACAAACAATTTTAGATATTAAAGTTAGAAAAGAAGAGAATTTTTTTCACATACAAATTTAGCCAAGTATAATATGGTTCTATGGCACCAATGAAGGTAGACTTGAAGTTAGGTAAATTATCCCATGGATATAAATAGTTTGTTAGAGGGACTCAATCTTTATAAGTTAATTAGCAGCCATTTGACACTAAAATCAGAAATATATACAATAACACTTGGTTTACTTACAGAACTTTAAGACTGTAAAGGCCAGTGAATGCTCCCTTGGGAATGTATGTCAGAGCGTTTCCAGCGAGACGTCTGTGGGTTTCAATGGAGAGGAGAGAGAGTGAGCATAGTTCTCTTCACATGGAATTCATTTAGTTGTTAAATAATGCAATACAGCTATGTTCAAACCACAAATGCCAAAAGCAACTATAAAGAACTTTGTTTTGTTGTATTTTGTTAAAAATTTCTATACATTTCTAACAAAAATGTTGACAGAAATGCCTAAAATGGAATGTAATAAATTACTTATTTTACCATAAATCATTTGCCCGCTTACATTATATATACATAACTGTTCTTAAACAATTTTAATTTATTCATGCTTATAAGCATGAATAAAGTAGACAATCAAACATAAGAATATGTCTGTTGTAATTATATCACAAAATACCAACTTTTTTATTAAACTTGTCAAATAAGAATGCAGACTATCACAATCAATATTGTCTAAAGTCTACCAGAAAAAGGTAGAGTAGCTTAATTAATTTAACAAGTTTTAATTAAGTAACGCCTTAAAAAATGGAAAACAAAGAGAGTTTAGTATGGAACACATGAACATGGGTTATTTAATGGAAACTTTTGATATCATTAACTGGTAAAATTTTAAATGTTCACTTTACAATACCTTCCTAACTGGAAGACAGTTGAGGTGAGAAAATACGCAAAAAGATCCACAAGGTGTGGTACCTGAAACATCAGATTCAGTACTTTTTTTGGCAGCCACATCAAAGCCATAACCTCAGATATTAGAGGGTCCCACAAAACAGAAAACCCAAGGACAACAATGTGACTTGGAAGAGCACAGACTCTTTTGAGGAGCTGATCGCATCTTAGAATGGTGGGCAGAACTGGGAATAAAGATACCCTGTCTTTTCTTGATGGAGACAGGGGTTTGGGAATAGGGTAGAATTGTTCTGTAGGACGAGTGCTTATTACTGAAGGGCCTAACAGACTCGAATTTACACTTTTGAGATAATTCAGTCATGGAGACCCACTGACTGGATGGAAATAAGCCATTCATCATACAACTTTAAATACGTGCCCATCACTGGTCCACACCACTGGTTATATATCATCAGTGAGTACTTAAATAAATACTGCAATTCTCACATGACTGGAACTTCTGAGTACTGTTCGTGGTATGTACATTAAGTGCATTATTTTCTCAGTCCAAATTAAATAAAATTAAAATATACCATGATTTTTGTAATCCTGCTTTTTAAAAAAATTTAATAACATAAGGGACTTGGGCCTCTCCAAGAGGCCCTGCTTATCTTGCATCTGTAGCACTAACTCGCTCTGTGCTGTTAAATAGGTTAGTTAATGTTTCTGAGCTTCATTTTCTCACTAACTACATGAAATGTTGAGATAAGATGGCTTCTCGGGTCTCTTCCAGCTCCAGAACTCTATGATTTCCCTACCTTGTCTCGTGGTCTTTTGTGTTTGGGCCTGTTTTTCCTTCCCTTAACAGATAATAGTCTTTTAAAAGACTTGGGTAGTTCTTGTGCCACATTCCTCTTGCCTTTCTCATGGTGCCTAAAGAAGTGTTTTTCAAAGGATAGATACATTTTGTGGCTCAGTCTACAATTGAGAAAATAGAATAGACAAAAATAGCAGAATGTGTTGGCTGAAGTATTGTTTTATAAAACATTTGTTTCTAAATGTATTTGTGAAAATGGATTGAGGGGAGGAAACATGTTTCTTCCTGTACATGATCAGAAAAGTTTCAGAGCCCCTAGCCTAAGCATGGCAGGTATTCAATAAATATATGTTACTAACACATAATTCAGCCTCATATTTGACCAAGGTGACTTCAGAGATGTTTTATTTCATTTCCTACAACATCGTCTTATCAGAAAACCTCTTTAGATTGTAGCTCTGACCTTCCATCTGGTATCCCCATATTCATTCTCTACCTACTCTAACTCATTCTACGTTCACTGATGGTCTTTATAAAGCCAATTCTGATCAGATCACTGCCCCGTTCGAAAACGCTCTGTCAGTTTCCATGTCAGGTGAAAAGAAATGAAAAGAAGTCCTCTCCTCAGCCTTTTCTCCCATAATTCCCTGATCCCTATTTGATGCTGGAGCCAAACCAGACCATGTGGCTTGCTTTTCTTAGGCACGTCCTCCACCTTCTCCCTTCTAGCCCTTTGTTCCATCTAAAATGCTCTCCTTCCACTTCCTTCCTGTCTCTCAAAGCAGCCTCATTTCTGAGCTTCCAAACTGATGGGTAATCTCTCCACTTAGAACTTTTTTGGCGGCACTTGTGCTTTGGTTATGGATTTTATAGTCTAAATTGTGTTATAGTGTGGGCCTGTCTTAGGACCCATAAAAGTCTGGGAACTCCTTGAACCTGGGGATTCTCTTTGTGTCCATTATAGCGTCTTCCTTCCTTCCTCCCTCCCTCCCTCCCTCCCTCCCTTCCTTCCTTCCTTCCTTCCTTCCTTCCTTCCTTCCTTCCTTCCTTCCTTCCTTCCTTTCTTTTTCCCTTACATGTTCCTATGGACATTATAGGGTCTTGAGTAGTCTGAAACATAGTTGGTTGCCCCAGTAGCACCCAACTAATCATTTAAGTAGAGACTACTGACTGTCCCCTAGTATCCATTCTCTACCTCTTCTAGAATAATTCCCTTACCCAGAGTTCATGATCACCTAGCTAGTGTCCCATTTTCTAGTCTTCCTTGCATCTAAACATGGTTACATGACTAAGTTCAACTGTGATCAAAAAGTGAAATGTGAAACGTCTGTGTCACCTTCTTAAAGGAATTTGCTTGTTCTTAATTTCCTCTATTTCCCTTTTCCTTCAGAAATGTTAGTGGTGAGACAGCATCAATGATTCTGATGTGGAGAACATTCCACAGAAGGCAAAACAAGAATAACAAAAAAAGAAGGAACCTGGGCTCCTGGATGACGTCATGGAACTGAGCTGTCCCGCAGCCCTGAAATCTGTTTTGAATAAGTAACTGAATCAGGATCGACCCCTGTGGTATCCTCTGCAAACAAGTCAATGATTGAAGGATTATTTAGCTGGCAAGGCTGGTAAATCTTGCCAGGGAGAAAGAGAAGGCTGTATCACACCAGCCTAACTAGCACTAGCCTCAAGTAATCATGTTTGCAAAGCTGTTCCAATCTTCAATATTCACTGTCTTTGCTTTATTTTCCTTTCATCTTCATTGTTAGCTTGTGGTTGGTGAACTATTACAGGCATCCCATGCTGCTATTTTTCTAATGATCACTCTAAGTTGAGAAGAAATATATTTTATCATTCTTTCAAGCTATCTTATTTTCTGGTCTTGGCTATGCATATTTTTATCATGGCGAAATACATAGGACATAATACTTATCATTTTAACCATTTGTATGTATAGAATTAAGTGACATTACATATATTCACAATGTTGGATAACCAATACCAGTATCTGTATTCAAATCTTTTGATTATTCCCAACAAAGACTCTGTACCCAATTAGCAATATCCCTTCCTTCCCCTATTCCCAGCCCTTGGCAATTTCTATCATACATTCTGTTTCTGTGAACTTGCTTTTTCTAGGTATCTCATATACGTGGAATCATAATATTTTCCTTTGATGTCTGGTTTATTTTGCTAAGCATAATGTCTTCAATGTCCAACCATGTTATATATCCAAATTGCATTCCCTTTTATGGCTGAATAATGTACCATTATATGTACATACCATTCATCTGTTTATTGATAGTTGCATGATTTCCATCTTTTGGCTCTTGTGAACAGTGATGCTGTGAATATTGGTGTACAAATAACTGTTTCAGTCCCTGCTTTCAATTCATTTGGGTTTGTATCTAGTAGTGGAATTCTTGGGTCATATGGTAGGATCTATGTCTAATCTTTGGAGGAAATGCCAAATTGTTTTCCACAGTGATTGCACCTTTATACATTCCTACCACAAGTGCCCTGGGGGTCACAATTTCTCCGTATCTCAAGCTATCTTTCTATGTCCAACAAGTATTTATTGAAGGCCTGCCCTGTGCTGGAACTCCTGTAAGTGTCAGTAATACAATAGTGAATATTATACCAAAAAAGTCCCTGGCCTCACAGAGCTTGCATTTTAATGTGGAGAGATGGTCATTACATAAAAAGACAAATGAATAATATAACATGAAAAATGCTCTGAAGAAAGAAAAATCAAGGCAAAGGGATAGGGAGCCATGGGTGGTGGTTGTGAAGGGTGATGGGCTATTATCAGACTAGAAGTTCGAGGAAATCTCTCTGCTGCGCGGGCATTTCGGCAGAGTTCTGAGCCATGCAGCTATCAATGTGAAGACAACAGTAGAGCAAAAGCCCTGAGGTGGAGCATGCCTGATGTGGTCCAGAAGCTGCAAGGAGGCTAGCATGGCTGGAGTGGAATGACCAAGGGGGAGGAGGATGGCAGGAGGTGAGGTTGGAGAGGCATCGAGGGCCACTTCACGAAGGGCTATGGAGGTCACAGTAAGGACTTTGAATCAGAGAGTAATGTGATCAGATCTGTGTTTTAAAGGGATCCTTCTGCTCGGACTCTTTTAAAGAGAATACACTATGAGGACAAGAGAGGAAGCACAGGAGATGACTAAAGTATTCAGATGGGAGATACTCGTGTAGTGCAGCAGTGGTGGGATTTGGTGTAGAAGACAAATCAAACCTGATAATCCACCAGGGTCAAGGTGGAACGCAGGTGGTCAAAAAGGAAGAACATTTTATGCTTATATTGTAGATAACCCACCTGCATTTGATTAGTTATCCAAAGTGCTATACAGGATACTGAAATAAATGAATTGTGTATGACATGATATAAAAGAGTTGCTTATTGAATTAAGACAGACTCAGGTTTGGTTGACCTTCACTGATGGCGTAACTGATCAGACTAAACTGACTGGTAACTGTTACTCCCATCAAAACAGTCATGACTTCAACAGTCCAGTTTTGAGTTCTAGAACGTAGCCTTGAGATAGGTGCTTATCAACTCCTACTGTCCTACTGCTGTGGCAGTGTCATCTAGCTTGATGGTTTTTGAGACATTGACTTTGGAAATGAAGAGGAGAAAGCAAAAACTTTATTTTAATTAGTTTAAATTATTGTTAGGGTAAATATTTTTCTATTTCTTGAAACTCACTTCACACAAGTTGTTTTTCTTTTCTGGGCAGGGACTCTCAGTGCCCCTGAGCCTGTATTCAGGACTAATCTGTGGAACCACTGACCTGTGTTATCAGGGGAGTCTGCAAAAGAATTTATGATGTGCTGTTAGCTGTTTGCTGCGCTGGTGGCAGATCTGTCTCATTGACAAAAACAACAATGTAAGGAAATCATTCCCCTCTTATTTCTTTACCATGTGGGATGATTTTAGTACTTTGAAAACCTAAATATATGTGAATTATAGGAATAAAGAGACTTTCAAATGTATACGAAGTACACAAATAGCAAAAACCACACACAGATCTTTCCTGCGATGATTTGAACTGACAGATCTCTGAGCAACTCCTTTCCAGCTCTAGAGACCCACATACCATTTGGCTGAGAGGTTTTCTTTTTTCAACTCTAAAATTATTAGAGCTAAAATAATTTCTAAAATTATTACTTCATATGAATATCTCTTTCATCATCTTATTTTTATAAGAAATAACAATAAGAGAAACTTGTATATCTTTTGATATAAAATATTTTTAAAAGTTTTTATAGCAAAAGACACTGCTCCATTTATGATTCATATTGTCCTACCCATTGTTAGTTTTACTGAGTTAATTGCTATAAAAAGAAAAGTCATCATTACTATAGACACATTCCTATTCTAACAAATCAAAAAGTAGACGTTTTGATGCTGTAACAACCAACTAAAATATTTTTGAGAATGTATAATTTTCTTTGAATTGCTAATTTGAACCTTTAAAGTAACCCAAAGGAATTTTTTTTTTGGTATCTTTTATTTTGTAAAATAGAGGGATGATAGCAAACGAATCACACGTTAAGTCTGATTTTTCCTCTCTGAACATTGGCGTGGGGAGGGAAAGATATGTGTATAAAATGGGATGAGTACTGAGGTCACAAGAGAATGTATTACTCTGTTCTCTGTTGGGGCCCTCCAAAAATTACTGTGCAGGGAACCATGGTCCAGTGTGGGTCCAGTTGGCTGAGCAGCATTTTCAGAGGTCAGCAAGAGTGGCCTGGCTAGTTGTACTAGGCCTCCTGGGTCAGCTCTTGCATGAACTCCTTGACTCCTAATTTAGACATTTTTTTCCTTTCCCTTTTCAGTTTTCTTTCTTCTCACCATTAACTTGTTGTGAGACGATGTAAGTTTCTTAACTTCTCTGGGCCTCATTGCCCTCACTTTTAAAAAATAACAGGTTTCTTTCATGAAGGTCATCTTCTGCCCTAAAATTGCTTTCTTATCACCCTTGCATTTCCTGCTCTCATTCCTTTCTCCTTTATTTTCCCCTCCCTAATTTTTTCTTCTTGTTTATCATAAGATTTCCTTATTATAACATGTCACTAACATTTTAAGAAGCACTTTCCCATACTTTATATCATGGAGATAGGTCAGGGATTATTATTGTCCATGTTTTATAGATAAAGACAACAAAGTTCAGACAGGTTTTATGTAAAATGAAAAACATTATCCCTTTCCCTATTTCATTTAAACAAAGTCTAGTCTTATGGAGCATGGAAGCTATGCAAGGGCAGTGCTACCTAAATAACCAGAGTAGAATGAACTCGAATATGATACTTCCTGTGATTTAAAGGAAGACATTTCAGACTACTTAACAAATTCATGCTGGCTCCTAGAAATTATTGCTTTATTTTCCAACTTTTACAAAGTACATGAAACTGAGAGAGCAGACAATCCATAAATGCTAAATTAATTTGTTCTAGAAATTTGAAGAGGGCTAACATCAGACTTACTGGTGGTACTTTTCCCCCTTTTCCCATTCTGAAGATCTTGCCTATTTCCAGTTTTCTGGTATTATTTTTCTTCTCTGTGATATTCCAATATTGATTTTAGTAGTTCTGTGATTATTTCTGAAATTTCTTACTCTTCTGAGTTATAATTGACCATATTATTTAAATGTAAAATTTCCAAAAATTCTTTTATCTCTTATAATGTCAAAATATTCTCATTTGAAAAAAAAAATCGTCCTAAAATAAAGTTAGCCAAAACCATGATAAAACTGTAATTACTGACTTCTGAAAGACAAATCAGTGATGAAACCAATATAATGGTCAATTAAAATTGATATTCATTAATCAATTTAGTTGATTACTTTGTTCTTGTTGTTTTAGGGGCCAACTATATTTACAGGTTTGGCTTGGGTTTATCCAGACAGGAGCCAAGTGTTTGAGTCATATGAGGAGTTAGACAGACATAGGACAAATCTTGTAGTCAGATGTAATTTTGTCTCAACTTGTAGTAATGGATCACTGCTGTAATTGACTAAGTGCACCATGGTAGGTTTTCTTTTATAAGATGTCCAACCTAGTCAGAAGGGATCTTTGGTAAGGTTTGCCAAAGTTAATTCAGTAGTCTTAGATACAAGGATCATTTCGTCATGTTTTTCTTCCCATTCGAGAAAAAAATGTCTTTCCTAATATGCCTTGAAAATTTGCAATTTTCAAAAACTGTGGTATCCACCTCCCTCCCATAAGTTAAACATATCCAATTGGTCAAATCCAGCCAAAAATCTTCACTTCTTAAACTGTGTATTCATGAGCTGTGCATTTTGCTCTTATTATTGTTAGATATTTAGGTTTCAAGGTTCAAGGCTAAGAATTATTAAGGGCTAAGACCACTGGATGAATAAATGAACTCTTTCAGGTCAACAGGGAGATTCTTTAGTCAGGGTGCGGCCCTGTGGTTTCTTTAATCCGACTAATGAAGTCAATTTTAATTTCTTTGTGGAATTTTCCTTAATCGCCCCAGTTCATAGTCAGCTCTCCTATAAGATATATTCTACACAATGCTGCCTGTAACGGTTAATTTTCTCTTGTCTTTTTTTTAGATCCTGGGCTCAAGCAATCCACCTGCCTCAGCCTCCTGAGTGGCTGGGATTACAGGTGTGCATGATCATGCCTGGCTCATGTTCTATCTACCCTTTTATACATAGTCTGATTAGATTATAGACTCCTAAGGTCAAGAATCTTATTGCTCACACAGAGCAGAGAGCTTAATGAATATTTATTTAGTCAGACATAACTATTGCAAGATAGCTAGTCATTATATGACCAGATTAGAAATAGCTAAAGATTATTCTTTCTTTCTTACACATCAAATTTAAATTTAGCAACTTCTTTGAGCACTTTCAATATGCCACATGTAGTGCTTCATATAAATAGTAGCTACCACTTATTAAACAATTCATAAATGTAGTCACAATGTTAAGTAATTTATATACACGGTGCTAATTAATTATAACAAGCATATTAAACAATTGACATTGTTATCCCCTTTTACAGATGGCAAAGTGGGCCAAAGAGAGATTATTTGTTCACATTTACATTCAAAAGTTCACACAAGAGCGTTTGGTTCAAACATAGCATTTTGACTCTAAAACTTGAGTGTTTAACCATTATTTTGGTTAAAGGAGGTTGTTCTGGAGCTTAGATTAGTCAGGAAGAACCAACCTAAACCAGGAAAACACAAAGACACAACTGCTGCATCACTTCAGGCACTGGCTATAAGAAAACCATTGCCCACTGCTGCTTATTTAAACTCCTCGCATTGCCTTCCAGAGCCAGTAATCTTACTACTCTCACCACTATGACTGGGCTTTTCTTTTTCTTCCTCTTGCTAGCTCCTCTCTAAGTTTCATCTTCCAAACATAGATTTGCTTCAAGTTTCTGAACTTTTTTTCTTTTCTGTCTAGTGGTGCTCAAATTTTAGTGTGCATTATCATCACCTTAAGAGCCACAAACATTCAGATCCCCAGGCCCCAATCCCAACCCAGTGAATCAGAATTTCTGGGGAAAGGATTTGGGGATCTGCATTTTTAGGAAGCTGCACCAGCGATTATAACACAGATAGAGAACCACATTGGGAAACGCAGAGGCCTATACCCTCTCTCAAGGTCCTCATCCATTCCAGCGCCTTCAAATGTCACCTCTTTGTAAACCATTCCCCAATCATTATCTCTAGTACAGACCCATCATTCCAGCAGTGTTGCTGACATTCCCATTTGGATGTCCTGCTGGCATCTTACACTTAATATATCCAGAACCAGGCATTCCCTTGCCTACAAAGTCAGTTAAGCCCCTTAAATTACCTGATCTGTGCCTCACCAATCTCCCAGCACCAAATCTCATAACCTTACTCAGAGTCATCTCTCACCTTTGGACCTTCCCTTTAGTCCCTGTGTTCAACCAACCGATGAGGCCTTAACTGTCTTCCTCTGCAGTGATGCTTTCATATATTCTCATAGTTCTCAGTCCACCTGTAGAGCTTTTAAAAAATAGGCCGGGCGCGGTGGCTCACGCCTGTAATCTTAGCACTCTGGGAGGCCGAGGCGGGCGGATCGCTCGAGGTCAGGAGTTTGAAACCAGCCTGAGCAAGAGTGAGACCCCGTCTCTACTATAAATAGGAAGAAAGAAATTAATTGGCCAACTAAAGATATATATAGAAAAAATTAGCTGGGCATGGTGGCACATGCCTGTAGTCCCAGCTACTCGGGAGGCTGAGACAGAAGGATCGCTTGAGCCCGGGAGTTTGAGGTTGCTGTGAGCTAAGCTGACGCCACGGCACTCACTCTAGCCCGGGCAACAGAGTGAGACTCTGTCTCAAAAAAAAAAAAAAAAAAAAAAAAAGAGGTGGGCATGGACACATAAACAGAGAGAAAAGAATGTTCGAGAGCAAAAGTGAGAGTGAGAAAGAGATAGAGATGCACATGTACACAGGCACACACAGAGACAGAGAAAGAACCAGAAATGGAGAGAGAATATGAAGAGCCAGAGGTACAGGGAGAGAGAGAGATGAAGAGGCAAGGGTAGCGCTCCCAGAATCGCAGGGCTCCTGAAGGCACTCTAGGACACTCTACTTCCAGCCTGTGCAGCATGCAGCGAACCCTTTCTCCCAGGACAACTGGATGCACATGCATAGCTCCCCATGGTCCTCTAGCCTGGCTGCCTAGCGCAGAGGCTCCAACAGCTCAGGAACACACTTACCTTGATCTCTACAGGGTCGTTCTGGTGGAAGTTGATTGGCGCGACCCCAGGGACATAAAAGGCGCTTGATTCACATGTGAGAGAGAGAAGCAGCAAGGACCACGGCAGCCAATCCTGCTTGGAAGAAGAGAGGCCACAGTTGAAATGGGGGAAAGAAGTGAACATCCCCTGGGACAGATCAAATCACACCACCTTCATGTCTGCTTTATCTGACCCAGTGTCACCCTCTGTTACTGAAGCCTGAGGACCTCGTAAAGGTTGCCTCCCAAATGCCCTCAAGAGCACCACAAGACAATTCTGCACTTCAGGAATGAGTCACAAAGTGGGTCAAGTAATTAATATCCGAGCAAAAGGGACAACTATCAAACAGGAGCCACCTCTCCCCATTTCTGGATCAATCTTTTAATCATTTTATGGTGTATCACTCTCCAGGATAGCTAGTGGAAATAAAGGTCCACAACATTCCATTAATTCCCATTTCTCCTTATAGCAACAGGCTCACTTTGTCAGGAAGCTTTTATGTTACCAATATATTTTCCCATAAGCTTCTCCAAAACTCTTCTGGCCTCTCACCTCCTCCCACTCTCCTCACTCAGCTCCAGCCACACAGGCCTCTTTGCTGTCCCCTTACAAGAAGCCTTTCTCCACCCCTCAGGGCCTTCATCTTCACAGTTCCCTCTGCCAGAATGCCCTTCCCACAGACACCTGCATGGCTCATCTCTGTCCTTATTTCATTTGGGTCTCCAATGTCACTTCCCCCAAGAAGCCTTCATTGACATCCTATCTGTAGAGCATCCTCAGGGCTCCAAGTACCCATGTCTCCAGCCCCTTACCCTCTTTATTTCTCTTCATGGACTTATCTACTTGACATGTCTGATACGTATTTGTTTACTTGTGTATTTATGTCCCTTCCACTTGAATGTAATCTCTGTGGGAGCAGGGGATGTATCCCCAGTACCATGAATGAACAGTGCCTAGCACAGAGTGGGCACTCAGTAAATATCTGCATGCAGAACAGTCACCTGGGACTCAAAGGCAAGATAGATCAAACTCTGACCTCAAGAAACCCGCTCCATCAAAGCATCTTTCCCTCCATTAACAGCAGCGCTTCACCCCTTGAAATAACCAGAAGGGCTGCCTGATTCTCCTGCCTCTGCCCGGCATGAACAAGGAACTTTTGTCATCCACATACCTGAATCACCAACTCAAGTGTGTTTCTGCATCTGCCTTCTGTCCCCACCCCTTTCACTGTCGCTGGATTTCAGACGCTGGCCACAGCCCCTCTGTCCATCAAGTTCCCCCACCTCCAACACACACACACACTCAGATGATTCCTTCTGAAACTCAATTTTATAGCTTGGGCAAAGTCTTGAACGCAATATATTCACAGAGTTCTTCCCCTGATTTGTTGTGAAAGTTTAAGTATCTGCCAGCTGATTTTCATTATGAAGTAACAGTCTGACTCTGATAAAAACAGTGCCCTGGCTAAGACAGGTGTATTGTATTTTGTAATCAGGAGATCAGCAGTTAGAAGTGGGAGGAGGAAAGTCTTTAAAAGAAACGACAAGAAGGAAAAAAATGCCTCATGGCATAGGATTCCATACAGGAAGACAGTACTTTTCCCCCCTTTCTCCTTTTTAAAAAAACTTCTTATTTTTAAATAAATTTAGATTTATAGAAGAGTTATAACAACACCATAGAGAATTCCCATATACTCTTCACCTAGTTCCCTTAAGTTAACATCTTACATAACCATGGGTAAGGCTTTTAAAAAATGACTAGCTTAAAATTTTTTTAAAAAAGTAAAACATATATAGTAAATAATTCAAAGAGTACAAATGGGTATGCCATGAAAAATAAATCTTCCTCCAACTCCAGGTCCTCATGTACAACTGCTATTACCAGTTCCTTGAAAATCTCTCTAGAGACATTCTATACAGGCACAATGGGAAGGGTTTCATAGTATGGGTTTGCCTGAATACAAAAACACCTTTTTTTTTTGAGACAGAGTTTTGCTCTATCACCCCAGCTAGAGTGCAGTGGCATCACCATAGTTCATTGCAACCTCAAACTCCTGGGCTCAAGTCATCCTCCTGCCTCAGCCTCCCAAGTAGCTGGGACTACAGGAGCGTGCCACCATGCATGGCTAATTTTTTCTATTTTTAGTAGAGACAGGGTCTCGATATTGCTCAGGCTGGTCTTGAACTCCTGAGCTCCAGCGATCCTCCAGGCTTGGCCTCCCAGAGTGCTAGGATTACAGGTGTGAGCCACAGCACACCACCTACATTTTTATTCTTTCTCTCTGAATAGTGATAGGAAGCCTACCCTCCGTAGCTGGGCAGAGCATTTGATTTCCTCTCCATCAGATTTCCTCCACTTGACCAGTTATCTGAAGATTCTGGCCCTCCCTCATTGGAACCCTTTGCTCCCTCATCTGTCAGTTGTTAGAATGTGAGTGTTTCACACGGGAAAAATCAACTCTGCCCTCTTTTCCTCTCTAATTCCCCTCTGCACCTGAATTCTAGTTAATCAAAACATAAAGAAGGCAAGTCTTATATTACTGGCATAAACTGCCATCCAAAAGTTGTTTTAAAAAACCCTGAATTTTTTAAAAACGATGCAGAAAACAGACAGATCCTCACGCAGATACTATCAACAAACTACAAACCAATTTATCTTAAAGGATCTTTAAGGATCTTAAAGGATCTAGAGATGAAAAATGGCAAAGGATATCTTCATGATATGCTAGAATCTTTGAATATAACTCAAGTTGGCAACCAAAAGCGACTCAGAAGTTCAGCTTACAACTAATGACTGTCAGATGACACACTTCATTTTAGATATTAAAATATCACTGGTGTGGTATTCTATTCTAGCTGGATAGATTATAAACAGAAACACTTCTGGGGCTCAATTTGGCACCCTGTATTGCTTTTGCAAAGCCCCCCAGTACTCTTTGATCCTGTAATTCCAATTCTAGACATGTTAAGAAAAAACATGGCAATATGCCAAAATGTGTATATAAATGGGTTATCATTATAGCATTATTTAAAATAGTCAAATTGTTCATGACTTAGGATAATAAAACAGCCCATATTACTGGAATGGCTTAAATTATGATATGTCCATTTACCCACTTAAGTAGTCTCTAAAAATGATGATATATTTCTTGAATGGGAATGTTCAAGCTTTAGATTTAAGTAGAAAGAGCAGAGGATAGAACACTGTATGGTAAGATTCCCTTTTTTAAAAAAAAATTATCTTTGGGAAAATACTTAGGAGGCAAAATGTGTTATCTGAGTAATGGACTGCTTCCTTTTTTGTGTACCTATATTTTCTAATTTTTCTTAAAGGATTATATAGTATTTATACCACTTCATAAATGAGATGAAAGAAAATACCACTGGTCTGAACAACTAGGTTACAGTAATCCTAGCTTGGTTTGGAGGGGCCTCCACCTGCTGGCCCTAACGCCTTTCCAGCAACACCTCCCACCTGATCTTTGTAAGCCTTCAGGGAGACACAAGGATTGTGTCTTGGAGGGGCCTCGGAGGGGCCTTGGAGGGGCCTCCACCTGCTGACCCTAACGCCTTTCCAGCAACACCTCCCACCTGATCTTTGTAAGCCTTCAGGGAGACACAAGGATTGTCCCTGCCCTTGGTAAACAGACTCACTTAGGCTGTTTCTGACATATGACCTCACCTTATTCAAGTCCTACCTACCCTTGAAATGTTCCTTCCTTTAAGAACACCCTCAGAGTCTCACTGAGAGAATTAGACTCTTTCTTCTTTACTTTTCAAGGCATTTTGTTAAGTATCTCTATGATGACACTAGAGGAAGAGAATGGAACCATCACCTAATACCCAAATGAACTTTCACATCTACACATGTTCAAAGACTGTTGCTTAAGTTGTGTGGCAAATATTTAAATGCATGCTCATGTAAGCTCCAACTATAGCACTCTTCATGGTGAGTTAACCTGCACTAATCGCTTGTCTGGCTTTCTTGATGGGGAAACTCAAATCCTTCTCAAGCAAATTAATAACAAGCACCAACCAACTTCTGATCTACAAAACCATGAAACCATCTACTCATACACAGGTTTAATATTAGTCTTTGCTGTATCCCCTTAGAGAATCTGATAAAAAACCAAAAATTCCTCACATTTAAGTTCTTGACACTTCCCACCTTTTCCATGTGTCCAAGGACTTCGGTTGAGAATCCCTGAGAACACTTAACCCCTAAACCATATTTGTATATATAGGATACTGGTTCTCAATCCACTGGGGAGCTTTAAAAAATACCAATGTCAAGGCCTCATCCTAGATTAATGGTTATCCTAACCAATTGTAAGTCAGAATCTTTGAGAGATAGGGCCCTGGTGTCAGTATTTTTAAAAGGTCTCTAGATCCTTGCTGCTCAAAGTGAGTCCTGTGGGGAGCAGCATCACCACTACCTGGAAGCTTATTAGAGATGCAGAATCTCAGGCCCCTCCCTAGAACAGTGAATCTGAACCTGCATCTCAGCCAAGTTCCCCCAGTTAAAGTTTAAGGATCACTGCTCTAGACATCCTGAAGTGCAGTCAGAGAAAAGAACTACTGCTCAGGTAGAAGCGTTTATCCTAGATGATACAAACCCCTTAGAAGGAGGGTAGTGGGCCTGTATTTCTCTTTGACTAGGTTTAAAACTACATCCTGACAATCAATAGGGGGGCAGCTGTCATACACTGGGGAGAGCATAAGCTTGGGGGCCCAAAATACATGCAGGGAGTTGGATCCTACCCCTCAGCTGTGCTGCTTTGGGAACACAACTTTGTTGAGCTCTGTGTCCTCATTGATTAAGACAGACTCATATGGTAGAAGTGGAGCTCAGAAGAGAACATACCTCTGACACTTACTAACCAATAGGCCACTACCCTTATACGTAAGGTATGATTGCTTATAACAACATGTGGTCTGAATTTCTCCTCCTAGGAAGCCAGACACCAGACATTTTTGCCTTATCTCATAGATCATTTAAAGCCAGGACAGAGGATTACAATCTCCTCTGGTTATCAAGCCAATTAAATCTAAGAAGTTACTTCAGTTCTACCTTCTACCGAAACAGGATCCTCCACACTTTGCTGAAAGACACTACCACGGGGAACACGATGGCTCCGAGAAGCTCAGCTTGTAGAGGAATGAAAAGCAAATCCTGAAAGACTTCAATACACGTTTGTTCCAAAGTCTCAAACCAACGGACCACCGTCCTCGTTAGTATAGTGGCGAGTATCCCTGCCTGTCAAACCAATGGAGCAGGCACACAGATAAAGAACAAAAACAAAAGACACAACAATGAGGATAATACCCGTGCAGCAAAACCACACTAAAAAGCAGCAAGAAGCCAGAGTCACTGAGCACTACTAAGTTCAAGGCACTGTGGGAGACACGGTCCCTTCCTTCCATTTACCACTTTGAGTCCCCGTGATAATGCCAAGCACTTTACACTGATTTGTGCCATTCTCACAACTACAACTACAGGGAGATTTTTGTCACTATTTTTGCAGATGCCTGCCAGTTACTCTGAGACACAGAGGTAACATAACTTGCCCAAGGCCATGCGGCCAGAATGTGTAGGAACAGGTAGGCTCTTTTCACGCAGGAGAGCTGCATTATGAGACTATAATATGATGTTGATAAAGTAGCTAACATTTACTGCTGATTATGTGTTCAGCACATTTCTAGGTCCTTTTCAGGTAATAACTCAATCTTCACAATAATCCTTTGAGATAGGGACTCTTATTATTCCCATTTCACAGATGAGGAAAGTGAGACTCAGAGAGGCGACTAAGCAGGGTTTAACCTGACACAGGGTTTGTGCCAGGCAATCTGAGCCCAAAGCCCATGTTCTAACCAGTACAGAAAACAGTTCACAAACTACTTTTTAAAATAATTTTTTAGAGACAGGGTCTCCCTCTGTAGCCAGGCTGGAGTGCAATGGCATAATCATAGGTCACCACAACCTTGAACTCCTGGGCTCAAGTGATCCTCCTGTCTCAGCCTCCTGAGGTGTTAAGACTACAGGCATGTGCTACGATGCTCCAGCTAATTTTTAAACTTTTTGTAGAGATGGAGTCTCGCCATGTTGTCTAGGCTGGTCTTGAGCTCCTGAGCTCAAGTGATCCTCCTATCTCAGTCTCCCAGAGTACTGGGATTACAGGCATGAGCCACCATGCCTGGCTTATATAGGAACAAATTTTTAAAAAGCATTTATATATTGAAGGTTATGAAACACTGCTAGGAAAAATGAAAGAAAATCTAAGTAATTGGGGAGACATTCCATGTTAACGGATTGGAAGACTCAATATAGTTAGGATGTCAATTCTCCCCAAACTTATCTACAGAGTCAATGCAATCCCTATCAAAATTCTAGCAGGCTTTTTTGTAGAAACTGACAAATTGACTCTAAAATTTATATGCAAATACAAAGTACCCAGAATATCTAAACTTTAAAAACAAAATTGGAGGATTTATACTACACAATTTCTAAACTTATCATAAAGATCATATGGTCAAGACAGGCACATAGATTAATGGAACAGAATTAAAAGTTTAGAAATAAATCTTTATATTTACAGCAAATCAATTTTTAACAAAGGTGTCAAGGCTATTCAATAGGGAAAGGATAGTCTTTTCGACAAATGGTGATTGGACAATTTGGCAGCCACATACACACGTAACCTCAGACCATATATACACAAATTAAGTCAAAATGGATCATAGACCTAAATAAAAAAGGTAAACCTAAAAAACATATAGAAAAAAAAAATAAGAGAAACTCTTTGTTACCCTGGGTTAGGCAAAGATGTCTTAGATACAACACCAAATGTTCAGTCCACAAAAATGTGAATAAATTAAATTTCATAAAAATTAAAAGCTTTTACACTCCCAAAGATACCATTAAGAAAATGAAAATACAGGCTGCAAACTAGAGGAAAATTCTTTGCAAATCATATATCCGATAAGAGACTTGTATCCAGAATATATAAAGAGCACTTACAACTTAAGAAAACGACTGACAGTCCAATTAAAAAATGGATGAAAGATTTGTTTAGACCATTTTACCAAAGAAGATATAAGAATCGCTAATAAGCACATAAGAAAATGTCTACATTGTTAACAGGGAAATGCAAACCAAAACCACTGTGAGGTACCACCACATACCTCCTAGAATGGCATGGTAAGTGTAGACCAGGATGTGGAGAAACGGGTGGCAATGTAAAACGGTACAGCCACTTTAGAAAGTTTGGCAGTATCTCAAAAAGTTAAACATAAACTTACCATACTGGATAGTATTTCCAACTCTAGGCATTTACCCAAGAGAAAAAGACATGTCTATACAAAGATTTGTATGTGAATGTTCACAATCACAATAGTCCAAAATTATAAACATTCCAAACACCCATCAATTAGTGAATTAAAAAAATGTAGTACATCTATACAATACTATTCAGCAATGAAAAGGAATGAACTACCAATACATTACAACAGGGCTGAACCTCAAAAACACTATGCTAAGCAAAAGAAGCCAATGCAAAAAGTCGTATGTATGATTGTATGATTCTGCTTACATGAAATGCCCAGAAAACACAAATCTACAGAGACAGCAGATCAGTGGTTGGCTAGTTGTAGGAGCAGGAACTGACTGCAATTGTCAATCCCTTGACTGTAAGGAAACTCGCTGGGGCAATGAAATATTCTAAAACACTGTATCATTATGGTGATGGTTGCACACGTCTATACATTTACTAAAATCCAGTGAACTATACACTTACAATGGGTGATTTTATGGTATTAAATTATACCTCAATAAACCTAGAAAAAAAAACTAGTTAGGGGGAAGTATAGATGAAACAAGTTTGGCAACATAATGATAATTGTTGAAGCTCAGTGATGGGTAATGGGAGTTGGTCACATTAATACTATTTCTTCTACTTTTGTGTATGTTAGAAATTTATATAATATAAAGTTTTTGAAAACCAGACATTTTTATATGCATAAAAATGTTCCGGAGAGGTAATAAAAATATCAAAGACCTTTAATTAATGGATTAAGGGTAGGCCAGTGACTTTTTCATTTTATTGCTTTTTAAAAATTGACATATAAAATTATATATACTTATGGTATACAACATGTTTTAATATTTTATAGCTTTTTTATACTTTTTTCCATGTACATGGATCACCCTATTCTAAATAAATACACTTACATTTTAAGAAGGGAAGGAAATGGGTGCCTCTAAAAATACTAGGATGAGTTCCATTGAAGAGGTACAGAAAGTGGAAGACATAAGGTAAGAATGACACAGACACAGAAGGGATTCTAGCACCGGGTTTGTGGGTAACCAGACAGATCAGCAATTCTTAACTTCAGGGATGCTGTCGGATGCTGTCACAAAGCCCTCTGAGAATGTTATAAAAGGTACAGACCCTGTTCCCAGAAAAAAAACATTCCAACACACAGAATGTGACATATTCCAGGAGAATCAAGGACCTAGAGGTTCATGGGCCCTTGATAATACCCCTGTACTGGATATTGTTCCAACTTTTTATGATTCTATCACTTCAATACGCTCTACAGTGCTGACAGCCTGATAAAAGATGTATGAC
This sequence comes from Lepilemur ruficaudatus, assembly GCA_963574885.1. NCBI lineage: Eukaryota > Metazoa > Chordata > Mammalia > Primates > Lepilemuridae > Lepilemur > Lepilemur ruficaudatus. Next base: position 9,136 of record CAUYRT010027001.1, on the reverse strand, counting down.
CTATAGTTCATTTCTGTAAGGAAGGTAAGGAGTTGCAAAGTACCTGCTTCTCGGGAAATTCCTTTATAGCTTCCTTTAATTTTTAATTGATCAACTCAGTAACCCCCATGTGAAGGTCAGTCTAAAAAGTCCATTAAATGTTTAGTAACATCTTTTGCATGTTCAGAGCCATGAAAGCAGTAGGAGTCCTAAGGGATGTGAACCAGCCCTTTCAACATCATTTTGCTTTTACTACTTGATTTCGAAGTCATGAGACGGCAAATGCAGCCTGTCAAGGAACAACGTGATAGCAATCTAGAAGCCCTTTGTGGTGTAATCTAACACTCCATCACTGGCAAAGATATGGGTGACCTGGAAAGTTATAAAGCTCAAGAGAAACAAGAATCAAGGTCTTTCCGTTTCTGTTTTATTCTTGGGGGTTAGGCATTCAGAAAAATCTCTTCCAAAGAGCCACCCAGTGTAGAAGGGCTGCTAGGACTAAAAAAATACCCCTAACCACCCCAGATTTACCCCACCCTGTTTGCAAGGTGTGAACACTTCTTCCAAAGAAAATAGGAAGTTTCCCTTAAAAACTGAAAATTATTTCATTCACTCACATTTCGCTGTAACCAGAAGTTAACTTTGTCTTTTCTGGAACCCCATGTCTTGCAATCTCCTTTCCCATAAATAGTGTCACCTAGCAATGCAGTCTGGCCAATCAGAATAGCCTTTTTGGTTCCTGTTTCATGCTTTTACTGCTGCAAAAGCAGCACCTTCCTTAACAGGAGGCTAGATTCTTCTTTTTCTTTCTCAAAGATACAGTCACCATTTTAGGACCATGTAACTGCTCCCCATTATACAAAAAAAAAAAAAAAAAGAAAGAAAGAAAGAAAGAAAAGAAAAGAAAGAAAAAGGCTTTGAGGATACAGTTTACTAACAGTTAACTGAAAGCAATTACCCAATCAGTTAAAGCTCCCTAAGAATTCAATCACACATGAATGAAGGCTAATGACAGCCAAAGACCACTTACCAAGCAACTCCATGGAGCTAGAGAACTCACAGAGAGCAAAAAAAAAAAAAAACCCAACAAACAAAACAAAACAAAACCCAAAGCCAAATTAGCCACAGGAGACTCTGAAAAGGTAACCTTTATTTCAGAGCCCACAGAACACAGTAGCTGTAAAGCAGAGATACATAACAAGGCTCAAAAACTCTTACTTGGGAGTAGGGAAAAAGCTGCAGCACGCTGTGGAAATCCGGGTGAAACTAATAATCACCCTCATAAAGCAACAGGCAACCAGACTTACACCTGGAGGCTAGAAAGTGCAGAAATGCACTGCTCTTCCCTCTCCTCATTGGGTATTTATACAAGAACTCTCAGCTAGCCCAACAGGCTTAGATAGTTCACCTCAGGCAGATTTCAAACCTTGGAGTAAAGTTACAGAGCACCCTCTTTGTGCCTCAATCTCACATTTCATTTAATCATCACAACAGTCCTTTGAGGAGAGTAGCATTCTGTTTCAAAAATAAGGAAACTGATTCAGTATGAGATGATGAAAAAGTTCTGGAGATGAATGGTTGCATTCAGTTGCATAATAATGTGAATGTACTTAACGCCACTGAACGGTATGGTTAAAATTGTAAATTTTATGTACATTTTACTATAATAAAAAATTTTAAATAAGGTAATAGAGGCTTAAAGGGGCAAATAGTTTGCCCCAAATCGCAAAACCAGTCCAAAGTCACAAAAGTAATCGTAACGTCAGAGGTGGGGTTCTAGCCCAGACTCTTAGACTAAGTCTAAGACCAGGATTTCAAACTCTGGGAGGTCTGTCAGTTTAATGCAATCAGGCATAGGTGAGAAACTATGTTAGAAGGCAGAGAAGGAAGCAATGAAGAGAAATGAGATGGAATTGAGAAGTCCTGGGTGTCCCCAACGATGCCCCATTTGGGAAACACTAGTGTCAGCAAATGGTTCAGGGATCAAAGCAGGTATGGAGGTGGTAGGTGGCTCCTATTACGCATCTGTGGCCAGATGGCCCTGCTCATCCTGGGTCCTTCCCACCTTCGTGCCAGTGCCCAGAGATCAAAACTCAACTTTCTCCAACATTCTGTGACCTGCTTCTTTAACGGCAAGATCAAAGGGGAACGTTTGTCCAAGTTGTAAATTAGAAACCAAGAGGCAACTTAATGCTGCTCTACCTCCTCTGTACTTCCTAAGGGGATTAAGGGCACTCGTTTAAAGAGACTCCTCAGAGAAACACCTTTAACCAGGCCCTGCTGTCGGCACCTCAATTCCAAGGACACAGTGGCTCCTGTGGAATACATGCCAGGTGAGGCAGCTCGAGAGATCGGACAACACAACCAAGACAAGACAGCAGCTTTGAAAGATCATAGGGACTATACTCATGGGGAAAAAAAATTGGATTTTATAGGCATATTAGCAAAAGTCACCTTAAGTGCAAGTATTCTAAACCACAGAATTTCCAACTTGGAATTTAGAAGTCATCAAGTCCAAACCTTAATTTCATATATGACACGCAGCAAACAGACCAACAAAGCCAAAGTAATTTGCCCCAGGCCACGCGGTGAATCAAGGGAGGTGCTGAGACCATGCTCAGGCTGCTGACTCCTGTTCTAGTGCTCTTTCTTCAATCAGCTGAGGTCCAAGAGCAACTTCCCACACATGAGACTGGTGGCAGAGTCCAGGCCTCTGGCCTCCTGTTCCTAGGACTTTACCATCCAGCTGCCCTAAGGTTAGCACCAGATTCCACCACTAAAACCCGTTGTATGCTTTTGACTGGGGCTGGGGGAAGTGGCTGGCACTGCCTCCATCGGCTCAAAGGAACCTCAGTGTCATTCAGTCCATTTCTCTGCTTCTGGACTGGATCAAACCCAGGTAACCTCAAAACAGTGTGAAATGACCCAATGATTACATTTCTAGGTATGTACCCAAGAAAATGGAAAACATATGTTCACACACAAAAACTTGCATATGAATGTTCACAGCAGCATTATACATAACAGCCAAAAAGTGGACATAATCCAAAATGTCCACTAACTGATGAATGGATAAACAAATTGTGTTAGAGCCATATGATGGAATGTTCAGTCATAAAAAGGAATGAAGTACTGATACATGCTTCAACATGGATGAACTTTGAAAACATTATGCTAAGAAGCCAGGCACAAAAGACCACATACAATTCCCTCTATATGTAATATCCAGAATAGGCAAATCCATAGAGAAAGAAAGTAAATTAATGGTTGCCAGGGGTTGGGGGAAGGAAAGAGTAGGGAATGATTATTAACGTTTCTTTTTGGGGTGACGAAATGCCCTGGAACTAGACAACCGCATGGTTGTACGACCTTATGAGTATACTAAATCATACTAAACTGTAAACTTTAAAACTGTGAATTTTATGGTATATGAATTGTATCTATAAGGAAGCCTTATAAAAAAACCAAAACAGTGTGAACAATGATATATGTGAAGAAATACAGAGTTTGATTCTCCAAAATCAAGTTTCTAGATTCCTGAGATGCTTACAAATGTACTCCATGGACATGTCCCAAGTTCCAACAAAATAATATTCCCAAGAATAGTTTCCACAGAGGGAGATATGCGCCTGCCTCTTAATTCAGACTCAGCTAGATCAACTCCTTATCCTCTAACTTTATTCAGCAGTCTAAATCCAGGGAAGGAGGAAGGCAGGAAAATCAAGGAAGACTTCGGTTCACCCCAGCTGTCTTCTGTGGTGGAGAAGTCTTGCCCTGCAGGTTCAGGAAACATCCACTATGCTAACACAGTCCTGGGGGATGGCAGAGCAACCCTTGGGGAAGAAGAACCATTCACCAAGGAAAGAGAGGGAGGGAAAAGACCATAAATACTACTTGAAACTTATAGCCACAACCCTAACTTTCAAAACAAAAGAATCAACCAAAAACCCCGCCTGTTCCCACGGCCACTGAATTCACTAGCTCAGTTCCTTTTTGGTTGTATGACTTGCCTCAGAAACCTATACGCTCCAAAGTAGATCTACACATCCCCACTCCCAATGGTTGTGAAATGAGGGTGTGTATGAGGGCGTGGGGACTGCTCTGACTTCCCTGTAATAAAGTGCTGACCCAGCCCAAACTCAAGTCTATCTGTGACTTCACTTTGCCCCTTACTCACATACCCCTGTAATAAACTGTTTCCATGCCTTTTCACTATTGCACCAAATAGGAAGTTTCTCATAAGCACTCCCGCCTGCTACTTTTTTGTTTTTTTTTTTTTTGAGACAAGGTCTCGCTCTGTGGCCTGGGCTGGAGTGCAGTGGCATCATCATAGCTCACTGCAACCTCAAACTCATAGGCTCAAGCGATCCTTCCACCTCAGCCTCCCAGAGTGCTAGGATTACAGGTGTGAGCCACTGCACCCAGTCATATGCACCCTTTAAACTGGCCTCTGTGGGTCACTGTATACATTACATACTTAGTTTCTTGAAATCAGTTACTGTTTTCAGCATGGAAGCATAGTACAATATTCCCAAGTGGTATAACAAACAGTAAATCACTGTGCTTAGAATACAATCCAAACTCCTTCCACGGCCTCTCTGCAGACTAAGAACCAGCTGGCTCCCCTAAGGTATTGTTCTTGAGGGGGTGGGAAGGGGAAGCAGCCTTAACAGATTTCAAAATGCAGTCCACAGACTGCAAACTGTAGATGACAATCCAATCCAATTACAGGAATGCTTCTAGAAATACAGTTGCTCTTGCCTCCCTCCAGTTTCATTTTGTATCATTCTCTCCTCCCCCCACCTCTCACCATGTTTCAACCCCTCCTCCCTTTTGTGTGTTCCTCAAATATACCAAGCTCTCTCCCACCTCAGCCTTTTAGACTTGCCATTTCCTTTGCCTGGAACACTCTTTGCCTGGCTGTTTCTTTCTTGTCAATTAAGTTTCCACTCATGTCACCTTCTTTGAGAAGACTTCTCTGACCCTTCAATCCAAAGTAGTTGTGTCACCCAGTCACCCCCAATAACTATCACTTCACTTTGCTATCTTCATAGCACTTACTAATGACATTATCTTGTTCACGTATTTACTTGTTCACTGCCTGTCTCTTTAGACTAGAAAAGCTCCACAAGGGTAGGGAACCTTTACCCTCTAATTCACAACTACATCCCTAGTTCCTGGAAGAGAAGGCACTCAAATATTTGATTAAATAGCTGTGTACTAGAAATACATATTGCTAGCTTACAACCTCTTAAAAATCTCTGAACAAACCAGGGCTTTCCCAGTGCAGTGCTATAAATACCACTTTATTGAACTTTTTGCCTATGGCAAGAGGGTGTGACTTCCTGTAAAGTTCTTACACCATCCTTGTTCTGAATGTGGTACAAATGGGTTTCAACATACCACTTTTGGGATTTGCCCCACTCGTGGTTCAGACTGAAGTCTGAGACCATAGAAATTAAGTAAGGCTGTGAAATCTTTTACCTGACTTCTTAAGTTCTAAGTAAGGAACCCCTCATTAAACAAAAAAGGTAAGTTATCAGTCAGCTAACAGAAGGAAGGAAACCTGTTACCAGTCAATAATCCATCTGTTTGGAGAAAACCAACTCTGAAGGACTTAAACAAGAACCTTTATTTGCTAAAGCAAATATCATTTTCTTTTCTCTGTGTCTTCATTGTCATTCACTCCCAGGATGAATTTATCTGCTGAGGAAGCAGTATATAGGAAAATCCAAGAAATAATTTTGGACTAAGTTACTCCAATTTTAGTTCTGGTGTCTTGACAAGCAGAATTTAAGCTTAACTTCTGGAAGAAAGGCCAGTCCTTCAAAGATTTATTTCTAGGGTTCTGTACCAAGAGCCTGCAAGTTCTGAAACATCTTCCAAGCACAGTTCTTAACTCCACCCTCATCCACACAGAGGCTTCATCCTAACAAGCAAGCTTCATCATAATAAGCCTTCATCCCCAAGGAGCTGTGTGTGTGGCCCTGCAGAAGCATGGGAAGGGGAGGCAGCCAGGTGGGGCTAAAGTGTTTTTCAAAACCTAGTTCACACACCACCTTCACCACAGTCACCGGAGTGTTTATAAAAGTACAGAATCCTGGACATCACCTAACCCTACATAATTAGAATCTTTGGGAGTGGAGCTCAGGAAACTGCATTTTTCACATGCCTCCCCACATATACCTCAGATTCTTAGGCAAAGTTTGAGAACCAATGAGATTAAAGGTCCTTAGGAGACGGCAGGGAGTTGAGAGAAGACAGGAAGGATAGGGGAGAGTCTAGGGATGGAAGATGGGGGTGGGGTAGGTGAAGACATGCTCTGGAGTAGCGGCAGTGAAGAGGAGTGAGCGATGGGGACAGTTGTGGGTGGAGGCGAAAACAGGGCTTGGGCTGGCAGCCTGGTCGCAGAGGTCACATCCGCGAACTGGTCAGGATGGTAGGGAGGCGGGGAAAGCAGGGTCTGGACGTGAGAGGGAGGAGCGAGGGTGGGAATAACGGGGGGTTCTTCGGAGGGGTCAGGGCTGGGAAGCGAAAATGGAAAATGAGGGTCACAAGGGGCGGGGACCAAAGTAGGAATGGGAAACGGCGGAGGCAGTAGCCGAGGTCTCCCTCCGAAACGGCGCCTCCCGCAAAACTCCGGGCCTTGACAAGCCCGCGTGTAGGGCCAAGGGAGGGGAGGGGAAATTTGGGGGAGGAGAGTCCAGTCAGAGATGGCCCTCAGGCCTGAGCCAGAGCTCCTGGAGGTGGCTCAAGGCCAGGCATGAGGTGCTGGAAGGTCCTAGGATACCCCGAAGGGCCCCACTTCAGCTCCGGCTCCCGGAGTCTCCTTCACTCACCATCGCCGCCGCCATCTTGGATCCACGTGTCGGCGTGATGACGTCAGCGGAAGTACTGCTTCCCTGGTTACGGAGTTTAACACCGCAAAGTGGTCGCCCGGCTTTCATCGCTCCTGTAGCAGCAGTCAGCAGAGGGGCAAAAGAGATTTAGCTTCTGCTTGACAACCTGGTCTGGGCAGTCAGGTCACAGATTAGGAGAAGAGAAAAAACGGTGTAACTATGGGAGCCATATTAGCTCCTGGCAGAGACCGCTCTTCCCGTACACCGCTGCATTGTGGGTAATGGGGGTGTGTGGAAACGCACTTACTCTCTGGGTGCCATCTTTACTGTTGGCAGGAAGACCCGTTGCCAGGGTTACCTGATACCTTGATTTGCGGGAGAGGGGTAGGCACCGGGCTCCAATAGCAGCCTGACTCCGAGAAAAATTTGTAATTATATATTTAATTATTTACTTGAGTATTCTATATCCCTTCTAATAGACTGTAATCTCTGTGAGGGTAGACCCTGTCTTTTATTTAACCTTGCTTAGCCTCATTCTCATCTGTATAATGGGGAGAGGATTATTTTACTGTCACTATAGGCTTATGGTGAGGATTCAGTGACATAATATTACATAGGATGTATTCAATAAATAATTGTCAGTATATGCTTTTGTAGGCTCCTTTGGGAATATGGTAGGTGCCCAATACACTATTAAATGAATGAATGAAAAGCAGCATGAGGAGACTTCAAAAAGCTAGTGGAAAAGTGGAATTAAAAGATAAAAATAAAAATATAAACTTTATTTCTCAACAAAAACTCTATGAAGTCCAAGACACTTTTGTAAGTGATGATACCAGCCATTTAGTACATCCCTGAAGAAATGAGGGTCCTGGGAATTTAACCATGTCAATGTAGTCTTTTCTACATTATTAACTAAAGGAGTTTCCCTTTAAAGATTTTTTAAAATTAGGAAATAAAAAGAAGTCAGAAGGAGCCAAATTAAGACTGTAAGGTGGATGCCTAATGATTTCCCATCAAAACTCTCACAGAATTGCCCTTGTTTGATGAGAGGAATGAGCAGGAATATTGTCAGGGTAGAGAAGGTCTCTCTGGTGAAGCTTTCCAGAGCTAAAGCTCTGGCAAACATTTCTCAAAACATTCTCGTAATAAACAGATGTTATCATTCTTTGGCCCTCCAGAAAGTCAACATGCAGAATGCATTGAGCATCCCAAAGAATTGTTGTCATGACCTTTGCTCTTGATCTGTCCACCTTTGCTTTGACTGGACACATCCACCTCTTGGTAGACATTGATGAGATTGTGCTTTGTTTTCAGAATCATACTGCTAAAGCCATGTTTCATCTCCCATTACAGTTTTTCAAAGAAATGCTTCAGGATCTTGATCATACTCATTTAAAATTTCCATTGCAAGCTCTTCTCTTGTCTGCAGCAGATCTAGGTGCAAGGGTTTTGGCACCTATTGAGTGGAAAGTTAGCTTAACTTTAATTTTTCAGTCAGAACTGTGTAAGCTAAACCCATTGAGATGTCTATGGTGCTGGTTATTGTTTCTGCTGTTAATCATTGGTCCTCTTCAAGGCCATGAACAAGATGAATTTTTTCCTTGCAAATTAATGTGGATGGTCTGCTTCTATGGACTTCGTCTTCAACATCATCTCATCCCTTCTTGAAATGAGTTATCCATTTGTGAACTGCTGATTTCTTTGGGGCATTGTCACCATAAAGAATGATTGTCCCCATAAAGAAAGAATTATTTCACCATTCTTCCACTCAAGCTTTACTGTAAAGTTGGTATTTGTTCTTGCTTCAATTTTAGCAGAATTCATGTTGCTCTGATGCAGCTCTTTTCAAAATGATGACTTACCTTTCTAAGTGTCTCAAGTAGATCCTATTCAGACATGTTATAACAAGTTAGTATGAGTTTATTTTGGTGGAAAAAAATTGAAAACTAATGCATAGTTTTTTCAAAATATGCATTTTTCCATGAACTTTTTGAAGTTCACTCATAATCTCACTAACACCATGTGGAACAAAAGAACTGCCAAGCTGAGCCCAGTTGTTTTAGGTTTTGGGAGTGTTTTTTTTTCCAGTAATATTTCGTTGCGCCAAAACCTTTTTTTTTTTTTTTTTTTTTTTTTTTTGAGACAGAGTCTCACTTTTTGTTGCCCAGGCTAGAGTGGTGTTAGCCTAGCTCACAGCAACCTCAAACTCCTGGGCTGAAGCGATCCTTCTGCCTCAGCCTCCCAAGTAGCTGGGACTACAGACATGCGCCACCATGCCCGGCTAATTTTTTCTATATATATTTAGTTGGCCAATT
>CAUYRT010026999.1:0-111714 GCA_963574885.1 Lepilemur ruficaudatus | reverse complement strand
CTTGGTAACTCATAGGGGTTGGAGTATTTTATCAGTAGAAGTAGAGTCCTACATTTTTTAGTAAGGGAAATTTTTATACTGTCTTAAGTGTCAGTAAAAGAAGGGAAACATCAATTAGCAACTAAAAAAATGTCTGGAAATAGAATGTATTAAAAATATTCCCCAAACTAAACTAGTCGACCTACTTCAGGCTCTTTAGGGTGAGAATACCACTACCTCTGAGGTCCAACTTCAGGGGTCACTTTCAACTGTAAGAGTAAAAACCATCTTCAAAACAATTCAGTTATCAGAACAGGAAATGGGCAATTACTTTCAAGTGCCAGGTTCTGAGTATTACTACAGCCACCTAAATTTCAGTTGCTAAGGAATCCATATACTGCACACTTTCTGTGAATTCATTTATTTAGAGATAAAACACATCCATTCAAAACTGTGGAACACAATATCAACACACACAATAAGATTCAGGAATAAGCTGAATTGTTATATTAAGTATTAATAAATACTTTTAAAGAAGCAAATGTAGATTTTTAAAAGCTTCATTAGACACTAATGACACATACAAATAACTAATAATTTCTACCTAAGTTTACTGTCATAATGCTTGATTTTCAGGTTGAAAGATTCTAATAATCTACATATTTCAGCTACTTGGAAGTAAATACAAAAGCATTTTAAACATCTTTTAAACTGTGTAGTATACTATAAGCAGGAGTTTATTCTAAAATATTTCATCATTCTGCTGACCTCAGTTTATGGGCAGAAGGCATGCTGATGATCAGCAATCCACATCACATAAATTATCCACCAGTAATGATAAAATCAAGTAAGCATGTATTTTGAATAGAAATTATTTTTAAATATCACAGAGAATGCTAGGTATTGTTGGCAAACTTGGAATTTCCCAGCTTTGCCACTAATTAGCTATTTAAGTCTGACCTTCAGTTTCTTCATTTTTAAAATGAGAGAACTGCATTAGATTTTAAGTACCTACTGAAGTCTAGCATTTTGCAGTTTCTTCTTGCCCTCTCAAAAATTTACCATCTTTGATTTTCAAAACTTTCAAAATGGCTTTCAATAACTTCCTTCTAACCAATGATTATCCTTTTCATAACCTTCTCTAAATCCTTTAGTTCCTAGTATCTCTGTTGAAACCAAACTTCTGCATGGGTTTATAATGACCAAAACAAAGTTCATTTTGTCAGTGAAGGCCATCTCTACCCAAGGAAGATTATAATCTCAGTGGGTATTCAATTTAGTACCTATCACCACCAGCCTGTCTTTAATGGCTCTGTGCTTCAACCTCCATACGTGAAACCTACACTATGTCCAGCAAACACTCCCTACCTGTATAAGTTCCTTACTCTCATATCCAGGGAAAAACTTGAAAAGATTTTTCAGACAACTGGCATTTTATAATAGCTACCTTCTTTGCTGTCTCCTGAAAGACAACGTATCAAATATTTCAAAAGGCAGCCATACATTTGCTTTTATGCTTTCTCAAACAGCTTAAGTCTAACACAATTTTAAACTCAAACTGTCAAGCAATTTTGTTTTCACTCTTAATTTCACAGTTACAGGGCAGAGGATAAGCCTAACAATGTTAACTAACATCATACTCATAAAACTCTCCCTTTACAATTCATTCTAATTCACTTATCAATGCACTTGGCAAGAAAATAATAAATTGGCAAGCGGTAAAATCTAATTCATGCCAGAACAACACTGGAGAAGTAACATGGGAAACACATACATACACAACTTTACAAAAGTTGGGAATATTCTTTTCAAATGAGCAATGATCAAAGTGGGACTTTCATGCCACAAGTCCCATTCAGTCAAAATCACGATTTGTAAGAACAAGTGGTGCCACCAGTGTCCAAACATACAGCACGATGCCAATCCAACTGGAAGAGATTTTCACCCAGACAGCTGTCCACTGACTTTTCATCTCACGAGAGGGTTCATACCTAAAATTTAAGGGAAAACTTTTAAAAAGGGCAGAGGGAGTTGGATTATATCAGCCATCAAACTATGATACTTCATTAATTCAGTAGTGTTCTTTGTACACAATCTGTGACATCAGAGAGATTGTTGCTGCATCTAACTTGCTACCTTGCTTTCCACACTGCTTTAATAGCTGGTGTGAAGGTAAAAATCAGTAATTTCCTTTAATAGAACAAACACATAAGTCTCTGAAATAGTTATTTCACATATTACTGAGGCACTTTATGTATTTCTGGCATGTTATTAGATACACAGAAGAGAAACAGAATGTAACTTCTGAATAAATATTACTATTATATAAAAGATTGTTCAAGGTGTATATGACACCCCCTTTTCCTGACCTCCCTCCACCTTTCCCTTCTCAGATTTAAGAGACTGGGAAGGAAATTTGTCCTACCAAGGTTAGCTGATTTTTGTGCTAATGAAATATACCAAAAATCCTTTTGATCTAAAGTCTTAACATTTACTATTGTCTAACAGCTAAAGCCCTAAATGAGTGAGAACTATTTGGATTCTTATAGCTTAATATGCTACAGTGTAAGAATTTGAAAAAATATATTCTTTTTAATAATAAAAATCAGTAAAGGCTGCTCTTAAACAAATATAGCAAAGAATAATTTTTTCTTCTCCATCTTTTGCTGGTACTGAAAGCCTTCTTACAAATTGTTTAAAAAATCATTAAAAACTGCTAAAACCATACAGTTCAATTGAATCTTAGCCAAATCTTTCTTCTGGACAAATTTAGAATTTTTAAAAACAAAAATACTACAAATCGCTACCTTATTCTTATCAGAAAAAGGTTTATGAATTTTAAAGTGATAAAATAGCATAAATTATAGTTTTAAAGAATTCTAAGAATCCATCTATGTTAATGTATTCACACTTCAATTTCATAATTTTCAGAACTTTTCATGACAAAGTTCAAACAAAACAAAAAAGAGGTACCTTTTACTGCACTATGTTGGGAATGAGTTTACAATATTAAAAAAATAAACATGTCAGATCAGCTATCAACATACATTTCTGTAAAAAAGTGTTAGTTTCATGAAACGTTTTATTTTAATCTCCTCTTCAAGATCTGGAACTATTTCAACGATTCTGTTACTGCTAAAGCAAAGAGGTAAACCTCGCATTTCTCATGCTGGTCACCTTTCATTTAGCTATAAATTTTGAAATACATCACAACTGAAAAAGTACTTCATATCACATCGTTTTGCAAAAGAGTCCTAAAAAATCCATCGGAATTCCCACATCCAAAGTTTTCATGAAATGTAAGTACCTGTACCAGTTGGTAAGGGTCATCATGATATAAAGTGAAGCCAGGAAAAGCATGAAGTGAAAGAAGGAGTAACTGTAAGTGACACCATCCCTTTCATTATCTACAGCTCGGTGAACATCATCACCATCTTCCAGTGATCCATCACTTCTGGCTCCACCATCTTCTATTAATGTTGATTCATCACTTGTTAGAGTCAGTTTATTAACCTGACTATTGTTCGAAGTACGGATGCTGCATGAAAGAGAGTTTAGGAAGAAAGAAAAGAGCATTTTTCAAAAGAAACAATTCATAAATAGCTAGACTTCTCGTTTAAAAGAAAATTCCATAGTTTTTCTTACCTTGAATAAAACACACACAATAAAAAGAGGATTAGTCCTATAATTCCTTGAGCATGCCACCACTGAACTGATTGACCTTCCTTTGGGATTGTGCTTGTTGCATTGTAGCCAATTATGCTTAGTAGACTTGGGTTGCAATTTGTTTCTGTAACGTAAATTAAGGCCAAATTAAAATGTTAGAATAATATAAAAATTATTTTTTACAGCATGAGTTCTTTTAAACTCTTTTTTATACCCTTGAAAATTAAAAAAATTTTACTGCAAAAGGCACAAATACAACAAAATACTTGAAAACAACTTGTATTTATTAATAATTAAAGGATTTTTTCCTTTTACGTTTTATAGTTCTAATTTTATAGACGTGATTGAAAGAGTTAAATAATTTAATTTCAAACCATATGTGAGAACTGAGAGATGTATTAACTCTTTACTGATTAGGAAATAGGTGAAATATTAGATGACCTTTCAAGTTAGTAAAATTCTAATAGATTTAGAAATAAAATGCAGGTATTCTAAACCACAATGCACTAGTTTTCCTACCACAGGAAAGAGGAAGATTACAATACTGACTTTGTAAGTATTACCCATTTATCAAAGCACATTGTTAAAAAAGCAAGACAGCTTATAAAAAAATAGCAGTTGTGAGAACCCTAGCAAACACTTTGCAGGAATGACCAAATAAGGCATAACAACCTACTATTTATTCAGTTTCTTTATTCTTTTGTTAAGAGAGAATTAAAATAGGGTTGGTCCAAAGTATATTTTTTCTCCATCTGTCAAACTCCATCTTACTAATGAAAATAATTCTGATCTTAAAGCCAATTGGATAAAACTAATCTCTAAAGCAAATTGCTAATAATTTTTTCTAACTACTTAACCTAGGAAAAGGAAGGTTTCTGTAATACACACAAAAAAACAACCCACCTTCATCCAAGTGATAAAGTACCTACGATAAAGTATCTTCAGAGTTTGTAAACTCAGTGAGATTCAGATAACATATTTTATAATTTTTTTAGGAGAAAAGATCATTTTCTTCCTCTTTTAAAAACAGTAATTTCTAATTTGTTCCCCCTAATTGACTTACATTGGTTCCTATTCCCATGGAATGCTATACAACTAGCCTATGAAGAGATTCATTACAAAGCCCAATGATCATATTTAATTGCATGGTAGTCCTAGAGTAATTCAGTAATGTGAAAAACTTACACTGTTTACAGTTAAATTAACAGGCATTTGAAGAGCTATTAATTCTATTTATTGATGTTAAACAATATGCAAACTGGATACACTTCTTATAATTCTCACACAGTTTCTTACACAGGCACACCTCTCATTATATTACACCTTAAAAAAAAAAACACTTTGCAGATATTGTTCTTTTTACAAATTGAAGATTTGTGGCAATCCTGTGTTGAAAAAGTCTATCAGTGCCATTTTTCCAACATTATGTGCTCACTGTGTCTGTGTCACATTTTGTAACTCTTGTATATTTCAAACTTTGTCCGTTATTATCTCTCTTATGGTGATCTGTGATCAGTGATCTTGATGTTACCATTGTAACATTCCTTTGGGGTGCCATGAACCACATATAAGACAGTTAACTTAAATAAACGTGTGTGTTATGACTGCTCCACCGATCAGCCATTTCTCTCTCTCTTCTCCTCAGGCCTCCTATTCCCTGAGACACAATATTGAAATTAGGTCAATTAATAACTCTACAACGGCCTCTAAATATTCCGGAGAAAGGAACAGTCTTATGTTTCTCACTTTAAACCAAAAGCTAGAAATGATTAAGCTTAGTGAGGAAGGCATGTCAAAAGCCGAAATAAGCTGAAAGCTAGTCCTCTTGCCTAGCTCAAGGAGTTAGCCAAGCAGTGAATGCAAAGGAAAAAATTATTGAAGGAAATTAGAAGTGCTACTCCAGTGAACACATAAATGGTAAGAAAGTGAAACAGCCATCTTGCTGATATGGAGAAAGTCTGAGTGGTCTGGATAGATCAAACCAGCCACAATAATCTCTTAAACCAAGGCCTAATCCAGAGCAAAGCCCTAACTCTCTTCAATCCCCCAAAGGCTGAGAGAGGTGAGGAAGTTCCAAAAGAAAATTTTGAAGCTAGCAGACATTGGTTCATGAGGTTTAAGGAAAGAAGCCATCTCCCTTACATAAAAGTGCAAGGTGAAGCAAATGCTGATGTAGAAGCTATAGCAAGTATCCAAAAGATCTAGCTAAGATAATTGATGAAGGTGACTACACTAAACAACAGATTTTCAATGAAGAGAAAACCTTATATTGGAAGATGCCATCTAGAACTTTCATATCAATACAAGAGACATCAATGCTTGGCTCCAAAGCTTCAAAGGACAGGCTGACTCTCTTAGGGGCTAATGCACCCAGTGATTTTAAGTAGAAGCCAATGTTCATTTACCATTCTAAAAATCTCAGGGCCTCAGGAATTATGCTAACTCTAGTTTGCCTTGCTCTATAAATGAAAACAAAGCCTGGATGACAGCACATCTGTTTTACAGCATGCTTTACTGAAGATTTTAAGCCCAATGTTGGGAACAACTGTTCAGAAAAAGATCCCTTCCAAAATATGACTACTCACTGACAATGGACCCAGTCACCCAAGAGTTCTGATGAAGATGTATAAGGAGAGTAATGTTGTTTTATGCCTGCTAACACAACATCCATTCTGTAGTCCACAGATCAAAAATAATTCTGACTTTCAAGTCTTAATATTTAAAAATACACTTAGGAAGGCTATAGCTGCCATAGTTATTCCTCTGATGGATGTGGGCAGAGTAAATTGAAAATCATCTGGAAAGGATTTACCATTCTAGATGCCATTAAGAACATTCGTGATTCATGGGAAGAGGTCAAAATATCAATATTAACAGAGTGTGGGAAGTTGTTAATTCTCATGGATGACTTTGAGGGGTTCAAGACTTCAGTGGAGGAAGTAACTGCAGATGTGGTGGAAATCGCAAGAGAACTAGAATTGGAGCCTGAAGACTGAACGCAGCAAACTCATGATCAAACTTGAACGGATGAGGAGTTGCTTCTTATAAATTAACAAACAAAGTGGTTTCTTGAGCTGCAATCTGTTTCTGATGACGATGCTATGAATACTGATGAAATGACAAAAAAGGATTTAGACCATTGCATAAACTTAGTTGATAATGCAGAGACAGGGTTTGAGAAGACTGACTCCAATTTTGGAAGAGGTTCTACTGTGGACAAAATGCTACCAAACAGTCTTACATGCTACACAGAAATATTTCTTGAAAGAAAGAATAACTGATGCAGCAAAGTTCACTGTCTTTAAGAAACTGAAATAGCCACCTCAACCTTCTGCAACCACTACCCTCCATCAGTCAGCAACTATCAACATCGAGGCAAGACCTTCCGCCAGCAAAAAGATTACAACTTGCTGAAGGCTCACATGATTGTTAGCATTTTTTAGGAATAAAGTATTTAAAAATAGTAATAAAGATGAAAATGGTATTTACATTCTTTATTCCTCTGGAAGCCTTATTTTTAAGTAGCTTATTTCACAAAATTGACAATCTCTGGAAGAAAACTGCAGAACTCATTAAAAACAAATTACGCAAACAAAACATACCTGGTTCATTGGTCATAGCAGACCACGTCAAATACATTGTGTAGACTGTAATTACTGAAGACTGTAACAACCCAGATCTTGGTTGTGATTCCTACAAAAAAGAAATTAAGCAACACAGATAAATATTCTTACATCATTCTAGAGTTCTGAAAACTTAGAAAGGTACAGGCTTCATAAAAACCAATGCCATGAAGAGCATACTTGGATTTTTGGCAGTACAGACATTACAGAAGCACCAACGCAGAGGAGCATGTTGACACTGATGAATGCCTTATTTTCTGAACAACTGGCTGGATGAGTATAGTAGACAAAGAACAGGACGATAGCAACTAAAGACAGCAGATAATTCAGAGCTGTAGCTGATAACAAGGCTGTGAAAAAAATATAATTGGATAATTAGCTTTTTATCACAAACATTAGGAATTAGGCACGGGACCTCTTTTATAAACAATGTCATTTTATTCAAAAATATATTTTAAGCAACTAACATTATCAGCACTATGCAGGCTATGAAAGCAGGGAACAAAATTAATTTTGACCTTTATTGCTAAAGAATTCTACAGTCTTTACACATACATAGCTCACTATTGTATATTTTAAAGGACAGTAAGTTAATAACATACTAATATGATTTTTATTAGTAGTAATATCTATATTACAGAGTTTAAAAACCACATTCGCATACATCAGCCGTTATTTTTAAAATAAAGAAAAATAACTGTAAGAGGAATACTACTTTAGGTTTCTAAAGAACCATAATTATTCAGTTGTAAACAAGGACATTAACAGACAAAATTATTTTCATAGTTAATGTTAAAGCCACAAAACAATGATGCTTTTCCTCATCAACTAAAATCTTAAAAAAAATATATAGTATGCAAGAGTAAGTTATTATTTATAAAGTCAACCTACGATTCTTCTACATAAATTTTAACATACACAACATTTTAGTCTTTGTGCTAATATGAGTTTAATATACAAGTATTTATGTAGATTTGCCTCACTGACAGGGTATCCATCCAACAAATATTTACTGAATGCCTACAACCTTCCAGGCCGTAGGGATACAGCAAGGAGAACAAAAGAGACAGAAACCCTTGCATTAGACTCTGTATTAAAGAATAAGGTACTCTACATAAGTGAAGTTTCCAAATGACTAAAGCTTATTTCTTTGAGACAAAACTCTTTTGACTTTAACCTCTGGGATCAAATGTCACAAACTAGTTGTATAAGAGAAATAGTGGACCAGCAGATACATTGAACTTGGCCTGTACTCTAATTTTTTTTTTTTTTTTTTTAGCTGAAAGCCAGATTATTTCTACAAAAAAAATCCAGATTTATGGCTTCTTCTAAGAAAAATCAGGCAATACTGAGTTTATATTTCCACAAGGCAACTAAGAGATGGAGCAGAGCAGTAGCTATGCACAGTGGGGCATTCATACTTTCCAATTCATTCACAGTCCCCACTATTTGCACCAAGATTGAGTACGTGGCAATTCAGTCCTCTTCCCTCATTCTTGTTATCCCTGTAAGCATTTAAATTTTGATTCCTGATTTAGTGTACAACACTACAGGACTCAAGCTCATCAATCATTAACTGCATTACTATAGAAATTCCCTCAGCTGTTACCGATACACATAAAAGCATCCTTTGCAGTTATATAAAATGTCCCAGAGTTGCCTTTTGTATTCCAGATTTCTGTTTGCTGCTATTTATGAATTGTACCATTGTGTTTATTTCTAACAGTCCTCTTCCCTTTAATATTTTACATTCAACCTGCTATAGGCTAGGAAATTACACTATAAAATACACATGCTTTCAACAATAGGCTTTGGAACATTTATTTTAGCTATTCAGGTTCCTTTGTATTCCTTCCTGGTTCTTGGGTATATTCCTAATTTGCCAAAGATCTGCTCAACAAGTTGCTGACTTAATGTGATATGATGCCACAAACTTATAAACTAAAAACCTCTTCACAGAAAAACAGACCATGAAAATCCTAAGTGATTTTCCTACAGTCTACTTATCTAGTCTCATCTTCAAAGTTCAATTACCTTGCAGTTGTTCTGTGAGATAAAAGCTTACCTGCATACCAACATCTCGAGTTCCCTTCTTCCATTTTTTCAACCCATGATTCGTTCCATGAATGGGCAAAATCAATAAGTAAGACTAGCTGTATGAGGATGAAGCAAAAGGCACCTGCCATTCCTACATAAAACCACACTGAAAGAAAGAAAAAGCACACATACAAGTGAGTGACTGGTTTGGCTTTTATTATGTTCTTTCCATAATCACAGTAAAAAGGGAAAATAAAATTTTATATAAATGCTCTGTAAACGAGGAAGAAAACACACACAATGCAACAAACACTAAACAACTATAGTTACTGCAGATAACAATTATTTTGGATTACTTTATAAAATATCCGCATCAAACAATTTAAGAAAAAAAGATTTCTTACCAGTTGTAAAAGTTCCTTCTGGAATGAAGAATGCCCCAATAATAATTGCAATTGCTGCAGCAAATTTAAAGAACCAAAATCTAAAACAAAAAAATATATAATGTCTTATTAATAAATATTTATCCAACAAATATTTTCACATGTGAAATGATTGACTCTTAAAGAATAGCTACATTCTATGTGACTGTTCTATTCTTTCTGAGGAAATCCTGAAAGTCAGAAAAGATGACTATTACATTAAACTGCTTCTGAGACAGTTTTAAGAAGATATAGTTGCCACTAATTCATTATGACAAAATAAGAATATTAGTTTCATTTCATAGATTTTACACAAGTGGGATAATACGTGAAGGTATAAGGTGCATTGTACAAATAAATAGTTTTAATAAATGCACAATGTCTCCATCCAAAACTCTGATAATATTTTAAAACAATCAATGACTAAAGGAACAAAATAAACAAAATCAACCTGTCACATCATATTTTTTCATTTAATATTTATATCCCACTTGTTTATTCCTGCTGTCTTTAGTAGCACGTCATTAGATAAGCAATAGCAGATATTAAATCAAAACATTCAAATAGAATACTAGAAGTGGTACTCTACTAAGGGAGATTGATAAAAGGAACCCTGATGTTCCTGAGTTGTACAATACAACCAACCACTTAAAGAAATCAATACCCTGCTTACATATAAAGTTTTCTATTTTGGCTGCTCTGCAGGACTAGGGAGCTATGAGTTCTATGTAGAGGGACTGGTCCACCAAAAGCTAAGAGGAGAAGGAGAAACAGCTCTTCCTTTAATAATCACAAATATGACAGATCCTCTTTTTTAGGATAAAAATAAAAAACATTATAAATCAGAAGTTAATTACTAATTATCAAGGCTATTATTTAATACCCAAAGTATGACATTCTCTAGTACAGACAAGATTTTTTTAAATCTTGTCATTCATGAATAGACAAAATAATTCTGCAAATTACGTAAGCTTATTTCATCTTAGAGTTTCTTTAGATAGACTAGAAATTACTGAGAAGAGGCTACCCAGACTTTTATATTGAAGTTTATTCAAAAACTTACCCATTGTGCACTGCGGCTCTAGGATCACTGCTACTCTTCACCTTAATCATTAGTAAAGAGAGGAGAAGGTAGAACATAGCCAAGCCAAAGCACAAACGGTATACAGCTTTATAGCCAACCAGAATATTACAAGGGACGACACCTTTCTCATTCTCACAAAATCCAGGAATCTAGAAAAACAAAACAGAAGTTTATGAACCATAATTTTTTCATTAAGCGAAAATTCTGTGTAATCAAATAGTTTAAGTAAAGGTTTGGAAAATGGGAGTTTAGTTTATATATTATGATGACCATCAAGATGAGTCTGATACAGTTTAACCAAATAAAATGAAAAAGAGTTAAACTTCCATATGAACAAATTATAAACTACCAATACCAAGCCTAAACTGGATGCTTATTTTGAGCTAAAGATTTATGCTAAATTCTTAAAACTTGCATTCGACTGTGATATACTGAATGGCATATATAAGAAAAAAGAAAAATAAAGTCAATAAAAGTTTAAAGAATCATGGAGTAACTAAGTCTGCCTCTAAGTACTAAGAAGAACAAAAATGGCTTTTCAAAGCCAGTATTACTAAAATCAATTTTTAGTTTTTGTCCCTTATTCTACATGTGCTATTTCTGATCACGAATGGATATGGCTCAGCAGCATAACAGCTGGAAGTTTCATGTTTTAACTTAGAATCTTAAAAAAGACTCATGACCATTTCAGAAAGTCATACGGGAACCAGAGCACAAAAAAGAATTTGTATGTGAAAAAAGTGGGACTATTATTCAGAACTACATATATTATTCATATATATATATGAATGATTTCCTCCCACTCCTTCCAGCCCCCCAGCACTCTAAAGAAACTTTTTCAAGATACTAGTCATGTACTAGTTGTCAACCCAAAGGCTACTGCTTAATCCTCACATTCCTTAATCTCTTTTTTACACAGACACTGTCCCTGTCATTCTTAAAACTCTCTTCCTGTACCATTCTCTTGGTTCTTCTTTTCTATTGCTCCTTCAGAGGTTCCCCTATCTCCACCAACTCCCTTAAGTAAGACCTTTTGGCAACGTTCTTTCTAGCTCTGCTCATTCTGAATGGTCTTCAGCATAAGCTTCCACAGTATCAACTTTTAATCTCTATCCCCAAGACAGTCTCTAGCTCTGATTTCTCTTTTGAATTAATTACACACTCATGTTTTCTACTTCCTGCTTTATATTGTTATGGACTTCATGTTTGTGTCTACCCCAGATTGAATGCTGAAACACTAACCCCCAATGGGAGGATATTGAGAGATGGGGGTCTTTGGGAGGTAATTAGATCATGAGAGTGCAGCTCTCATTATGGAATTAGTGGCCTTTAGGAAGAGACAGGAGATGCTGCTGCTTTCTCTCAGCAATGTGAGGAAGGATGGCTATCTGTAAGGCCAGGAAGAGGACCCTCACCAGAACTTGACCATGCTGGTACACTGGTCTTGGACATTCAGCCTCCAGAATTGAGAAATAAATTTCTGCTATTATCATATTCTTGTCATAGCAGCCTGAACTAAGACATACAAATGACTGCAAGTTCCACAAGTCAACATGTTAGAAAATAAATTTATTGTATGTTCCTCGTCTCCTTCCAAACCCTGATTCCTTGAAGCAAAAAAAAAAAAAAAAACACCTTCTAAAATTTTTCTTTCTAGGTTAACAGAAACATTTTCCTCCCAGTTTTCTAGGAATAGAACCTGGTTGTTATTTATGATTCTATCACTGCCAATATTTAAACGCCAGACTTGTCAGTCAATTCCACATCCAGAAAAATCTATTTCTGGCCCTCTATATACTTCTTGATTACACCATTGCAACAGCCTCCATACTTAACTATTTGGCTTCTGTACTTTCCTAATTACCAGATTAACCATACTAAAACGCAGATACTGTGCAAAAAAAGTTCTTTTATACTCATATGCTTCTTATTTTCCAATCTCGGCATACAAAAGTTCTAATCATTCTTAGCATAATCCTTTTTCCATGAAACCCACTGACATTCTGACGCCTTGTTAGAATTACTTCTTTCCTTATATTAACACAGCACATTTTCTGTACCACCATCATAAAATTTAACAAGCTAACTTATTTTACCTTTATTTGCCTTCCCTAAAATATTATGAGCTAAAATTGGGATTATATATTATTTTATTTTTACATTATTCTCTTTCCAGTACTCCAAAATCAGTTTTGTACATATATATACACATATACACACCCACACACACTACAGCTTCAGTTAATAAATAAGAAAAAAGACTAACCTTATTCAGTTGTTCTTCCATTCCTGGTATCAACATTACACAAGCTACACACACTCCAACAAGCAAGAAAAGTGCATAGATCAATCTAGTTACAGTGGAGTTGTTTCCACTAGGACAGCATCTGCATAGCAAACACGGGGCACTGCCACACAAACATGGTACCTGGGAAAAAGAATATAATTAAAAATCAGTGTAGCTTAAAATGATACAGTGAAAATTTACATTCTACCTGTTCAAAAAAGAAAAAAAACAGGAAAAGTAATTACCAAGGGACAAAGGTATTCAATTCATATACATTATCTAGGAAGTCAAACAAAAACGTCCTTGCATTAGCTACTAAGCAAAATGAATAAATTAGTTAAGACAACAAAAGGAAAGGAAATCACCAGCAGCAACCAAAATTTAGCTAAGAATAGAAATAATACTACTCAGGGAATAATCATGAGTAGCATAGCTGCTAAGCACACCTAAGAGCCCTCGCCTCTTAGCTCCCAGAAATCATACTGGTGAATCCACAAAATTCTAAGAATTCTCCAGTACCTCCAGGGATGAAAAAAATGAATTGGCACCCCTATCTTCTCCCTCTTTTGACTTGGTGGTGGTAATAACAATGAAAACTACAACTAGAGTCAGGCAAAAAGGATAAGTAAACAACTGGGGCTAGCTAACTTTGTCCAATAAACTCTACAATAAACGAGCAGTAGACCCAAGGGAATAGAATATCTTCCTGTCCAGGAAAGGTGAACACTGGTATAGGGCATTTAACAATAAATATCTCAAAAGGGCAAAAAGTATTCTAATAAGGACTGACCAGAAGTTGGACTGGGCTCTACCATACCATCAGACTTCAGAAGTTGGATGAACTAAGACATTCCAGCCCTACACCTATAACTCTGGGGGGAAAGAGTCTTAGATACCATAGTAAAGGAATATGTAGCCAGCCACACTGCAGCAACCAATATAAGGTAGGAACAGAGCTGCTTTATGTTTCAGCAAGAAACTTAAACAATAAAGGTCACGATAACTAAGCAAACATACTCTAGCAAAAATTAAAAATAAATAGCTCCCCTCAAAGAAAGGAATAAAAAAAAAAATGAAGATTTTGGTCTAAAATAACATGAAGATTACATGAAAACATGAAGATTTTGGTCTAAAATACAACTCAGTAAGAAAAGCAAATTCTCTACTAGTACTTCACTTAAGCTACAGAAAAATAACAAAAAGCTAAAAAAAAAAAAAGGATTCTCAAAATGAAAAAAGAACAGAACAAGAGGGCAAGGGCGAATTAAAGAGCTAAAGAAAGAAATGAAAAAGGGAAAAACAAACAAAAAATAAGTTAACTATCAAGGAACAAAATAGACATAGCTGAAAATAAAATTACTGATGGAAAAGGCTTGGGATAATTACCATAAATTCAGGTCAAGATGGACAGTGACCAGACTAAGCAATGGAAAAAATTAAATTAAATAATGGTTTTTCAGACAATGAACAACAGGCAATGCAGGGTAGTAATTTCTGAGAGAAGACTATGTCAGCCCTATGATTGGCCCATCTTTCTGCCTGGGGAGAATGTTCAGTGCAGGGAACGGGTTCCAGGCAGAGGCAGTCTATGTGACGTAAGGAAACAGAGTTGTGAGTTCGGGGAAGTGAAGGCAGCTAGAGTTCACAAGTAGGTAGAGTTCATAGGACAAAACCCTGGAGAGGACAAAGCTACACAGAAAGCAAGCTTTAGCTGAGCACTGATCATGTGAATAAATTATTCAAGCAGCTTGAGGGTGGTATCTGGGAGTTCAACTACCCAGAGTCAAAAAACCTTATAATCCATGAGTCGTTTGGTAGAGATATTAGAAGGCTATTACTCAATATTAGAGAAAAATCAGCTGTAAGAGTAAAGGCTGCACTGGTTCCACTAAACAAAGCTTAAAAGCAAACATCAAAAAGATCAAATTCTCTCCAAGTAAATTACCTACATCCAAGAACAAAGCCCAAGAATACTTTTTATACTTTACAAGTATATCTAGCACTCAAGGGTAAAATTTATACCTGACAACTAATAAAGAATTAGCAGGCATGCAAAGCAGGAATATACAACCTATAATGAGAATCGATCAGTCAAAACCACCTAGAAATGATATAGATGACTGAGTTCATTTATAAATAGGACATTGTAATATTATTTTACCTGTGTTTCACATGCTCAAGGAGGCAGAGGAAAACTTGATCATGTTAAGGATAGACATGAAAGATAATTTAAAAGACCCATATCAAACTTCTAGAAATGAAAAATGAAATATCTAAGCCCCCCAAATACCATTAAGACACAGAAGAAAAGATTAATGAACCTGAAGACATAACAGACATGATCGAGAATGAAAGAGAGAGAAAAATAAAGGATCAGAGCATTGTCAAACAACAGCTTAATATAAGTGAAACTGGTGTCCATGAATTGGACTTCAACTGGAGAGAAGTAAACTAGAAAGAAAAGAGAAGTGGATCTTTTCGAAGAAATAATTGCCAAAACTTTCCCAAACTTAATGAAAACTATAAACTCACAGATCCGGAAGCTTAACAAAGCCCTAGCAAGATAAACACGATGAAAACTACACCAAGTCACATCATAATCAAATTACTTAAAAACAATGATAACCAGAAAAATCTTAAAGCAGGCAAAAAATAAATTCACATTATATACAGAGGAAGAAATAAATCACACTTCTAGTAAGAAACATTTCAAGCCAAAAGTCAGTACTGAAAGAAAAAACTGTAAACACAGAATTGTGTACTCAGTGACAGTGTCTTTTGAAAATTAAGGCAAAATAAAGACATTTTTAAGGCATGGAAAAGAGCAGAGATTCCAAAACTAGCAGACCTAAAGTATCAGAAATGTTGAAGGAAATCTTTAAAGTAAAAGAAAAATTATACCAGACAGAAATCTGAATCAACACACAAAAGATGAAGAACAATAGAAATGATAAATATATATATTTTTCTTATTTAAAAAGTGGGCCAGAATAACTGATAATAAATCCAAAGACATCATAAAAAAGACTCAAATCCCTCATGAACATAAACATAAAAATTTTCCATGATATTTTAGCAAGTCAAAAATATAAAAGCATATAAAAAGGATAGATAATACATAGTGACCAGGTAGGGTTTAGTCTGGGAAAGTAAGGCTGGTTCCCCTTTTAAAAATCAGTCAATAAAATCCACCACATTAACAGACTAAAGAAAAAGCATTATTGTCATCTCAATAGATGTAGAAAAGCTATCTGACAAAATTCAGTATCTATTCATGATACAAACGCTTAGCATACAAGGAATGGAAGAGAACACTCAACTTGAGAAGGGGCATTTACCAATATCTATAGCTCTCATTCATACTTAACGGTGAAAGTCTGAATGTTTTCTCCTTCAGATTTGAAACAAGGAAAAGATTATCTGCTCTGGCCATTTGTATTTAACTTCACAGTGGAGGTCCTAGCCAATACAATGAGGCAAGAAAAAGAAATGGAAGACATACAAATTGGAATGGAAGATACAAAACTGCCCTATTCACACATAACACAACTGTCTGCATAAAAAATTCCAAAGAACCTACAAAAATGCAACTAGAACAAGTGACTTTAATAAGATATCAAGATACATGGTCAATATACACATATCAATCATATTTCCACATATTAATAGTAAAAACAATTAGAAACTGAAATTAAATACTTGGATATAAATCTAACAAAATATGTACATGATGCCAAATGATGAAAACTATAAAACACTAGTGAAAGAAATCAAAAACCTAAATAAAGGGCTAGATATACTGGGTTCATGGACTGGAAGACTCAATATTTTTAAGATGTCTTTCCAAGGTGATCTATAGATTCACCCAATTCCAATCACAATTCCAGCAGCAGTTTTATAGAAATAAACTAGGAGCTTCAAAAATTTGTATGAAAAGGCAAAGGAACTAGAATTGCTCAAACAATTTTGACAAAAAGCAAGGCTGGAAGACATACTATCTGATTCCAAAACTAACTTAAAAGTTACAGTAATCAAAACAGTGGTATGGGCAAAAGGATGGACACAAAAATAAATGGAACATAATAAAGTTCAAAAATAGACTCACACAAATATGGCCGAAGGATTTTTGATGAATGCACCAAAACAAATCAATATAAAAAAGATAATCTTTCTAATCAGTGGTGCTGAAATAACCAGATATCCATGTTTTTCCAAAAGTGAACCTTACACCATAATCAAACCATATGTAAAAATTAAGATTTCCTAAAAAACACAAAAGAAAAAATGCATAAATTGGGCCTCATCAAGAGTAAGAACTTTTGCTTCTTTGAAAGACACTGTTGAGAGAAAAAAATGGCAAGCCACAGACTTGAAGAAAATATTTGCAAGAAAGGTATCTGATAAATCATTTGTGTCCAGAATCTAAAAGAATTCTCAAAACTCAGTAATAAGAAAACAAACAACCCAGTTAAAAAATGGGCAAAGTATTTGAACAGATACTTTACCAAACATGACATATGGACTGCAAATAAGCACAAGTACTCACTATCATTAGTTAATAGGGAAATGCACATTAAAATCATAGAGATACTACTCCACACATACTGGAACGGCTAAAGTCAAATAAACTGATAATACCAACTACTGACAAGAATGCAGCACAATTAGAATTCTCTTAGGGAATGAAAAATGGTATAGCCATTTTGGAAACCAGTTTGGCAGTTTCTTATAAGTCAACGTACACCTACAATATACATGTACATGTGTGTACAACATACATACACGATCCAACAATCCCACTCCTAGATATTTACCCAAGTGAAATAAGAACTTACCATCACACAAAAAGCCTTTATGGGAATGCTTATAGCTACTTTATTTGTAATCATCGAAACTCAAGTGGTGAATAGACAAATTGTGGTACATCTAAAATAAAATGCTTCTCAACAATAGAAATGTAGCCGAGCATGCTGGCGCACGCCTGTAGTCCCAGCTACTGGGGAGGCTGAGGCAGGAGGATTGCTTGAGCCCAGGAGTTTGAGGTTGCTGTGAGCTAGGCTGACGCCACAGCACTCTAGCCCGGGCAACAGAGTGATACTCGGTCTCAAAAAACAAACTCATAAAAAAAAAAAAAAAATAGAAATGAACAAACTACTAATACAAGGAACAATATAAATAGATCTCAAATGAATTGTACTAAGTAAAAGCAGCCAGACTCAAAAGGCTATATATGCTGTATGATTCCATTTATGACATTCTAGAAAGGCAAAAACTCTGAAGACAGAAAACAGGGGCTGCCAAGGTTGGGATGGCAGAATTTTTTAGCATTATGACTGCTTTGTAGTTGTTACATGACTGTATGCGTTTGTCAAAACTCAAGAACTGTATACTACAAAGAGTGAATTTTACTGTATGTAAATTATATCTTTATTAAAAAAAAAAGTCCTTAAAATAAAGAACACTCTAAGTAAATAAGAGAATATTTAAAAGAAGGAAAAAGAAAGAAAAGAAAAACAAAAAGAAAAGGAAAAAAAAGGACATTCAAAGATCTAATATAAGAAAAATTCCTTGGATGAAGAAATAAATCTGTGGACCAAAAGAACACACTATTTTGGGGAAGAAAAAAGTGATAAAAGCTTTAAAGTCAGACTTATCTCATTATTTAATTTCAAAGATAAACTCTTCAGATACTCAACCAGAAGAAATAAGTCACATGCACATGTGCAGAAGTGTGTTGGGAGGGGGTAGATAGCAGGTTGATGTAAGACTGAACACAATGGAAAAATAACTATATGTTCTGAAGAAAATGAGTATACTATTATAGTAGTCCAAAATGTCTCTCAAGAATTTAGCAGGCATTGTCAAATATAAAAGAACTCAGGGATTTCTGCACCCATGAATCTTTTTTGAAAAATCTACTGGACGACAGTATAGTTAATTAGGAGATGACAGTAAAATAAAAACTTAGGGAGAAGTCATAGTAAAAAGGAACAGTGGAGAGATTTGACTCCACTTAAGTTTAGAGCAGTGGTTCTCAAACTGTAGCACATATCAGAATTACCTAGAAACCTTACTAAAACATAAAATGCTGGGCCTCCGACAGTGTTTGCAGGGTATAAACCATAATGGCAACATATAAATAGTAGTACAAAGGGCTTCTGGTTAAAGATGGCAGACAATATATGAATTTACCTATACTCCCCATAGAAACCCCAATAAAACGAAAAACGGATTTTTTTTAAAAGGAATAAAACTGAAAGGTCAAAAAAGAACAGGGGAACAAATCTAACAGGTTAAAGCAGAAAATATTAACTGTCTTAAAAGAGCAAGAAAGCTAATTCTAAGTCATTAAAGGAGAAAGTTAACAAGCAACACAATTTGTTTAGCAGAATGTCAAAAAAGATCAGGAATTGGTAGCACCAGGTACCTCTGTAAGTGATACTGAAGGTAGAGTGAAAAAAGAATGATTGTATGAACGTCTTTTCAAAGAGTAGTTTGGATACCCAGACTTCATTCCATTTCTTGCGCTAACCAACTAAAGAGGATAAAACAGGGGTCTGGACAGATGAGCACCAAATAGAGCTGACAACATGGGTATCAAACTAAAAACATAAAATTAAATTTTATACACTGAATGTGAGAACCTCACCATTCTTTTCCCACTTGGCTCCCAGAATGCAGATATATTCCCCAGACAGGAGATTGGAAGTTTGCTCTGGATATTTCAAGAGGCCTAGATAAAAATACCTGCATTAGGCTTCTGCAATAAAATGGCACAGCCAAATCGTTTCACTGCAAAGTACAGTTAACAAGTCCTACCAAGCTCTTTAGTGTCTCATTCCTAAATATGAATAGTCAAGGACCACTAAATACTGAGCAAAACTCTAGCATGAATAAAAAGGGTGGGGGTCGGAGGTACACAGGGGAACTTAAAGGAAACAAACTATGTAAGAGAAATGAAAGCATAAAAATATCTAGTATTTTTAACATACCTATGAAATATATAGATGATATAGATTATATAAGAAAGGATAGTGTTCAATGAAACAAGCACAGGATGTTATTAAAATGGAACAGAGAACAAGAAAGAACTCTTGGTTATTAAAAATGATATATGAGAGGTTTAAAAACTCAACAGAAGTCCTGAAAACAATCGATAAAATTTCTCAGAAAGTAATTCAAAAAGTCAGTGAGATGGGCCGGGCGTGGTGGCTCACGCCTGTAATCCTAGCACTCTGGGAGGCCAAGGCGGGTGGATCGCTCAAGGTCAGGGGTTCGAAACCAGCCTGAGCAAGAGCGAGACCCCGTCTCTACTAAAAATGGAAACAAATTAATTGGCTAACTAAAAATATATAGAAAAAATTAGCCGGGCATGGCAGTGCATGCCTGTAGTCCCAGCTACCCGGGAGGCTGAGGCAGAAGGATCGCTTAAGCCCAGGTGTTTGAGGTTGCTGTGAGCTAGGCTGATGCCACGGCACTCACTCTAGCCTGGGCAACAAAGTGAGACTCTGTCTCAAAAAAAAAAAAAAAAAAAGTCAGTGAGATGGACAACAGGAAACAAGAAACCTAGAGTTTCAGTCCAGGAAGCACACTATCTGAGTAACAGAGAATACAGAAAATACAGAGAAGAAAATAATTAAAGAACTCAGATTTAATCAACTGATGGGGTGGAGGAAGAGGGAGAGACCACATAGAAAAGGTTTCTAAAATGATTTCAGAATACCCAGAAGCAACACCACAACACTACAAATCAGATTACAAAGGAGCAATGCCTTCAAAAGTCTGAGGGAAAATGACTCCCAACCTAGAATTCTGTGGCCATAAGTGTACCTCCTATGCTCTTCTGTCAAAGAAAACTTCACAAAAATATGGTTATAAACCAAGAAAGAGAACAAGGAATACAGAAAAGAAGAGTTTCAATCCAAGAGCGGCAATGTACATCCTCATCTGAGGATAAAGTGAGACCCAGGATAAAAACAGTCAGTGACTATCAGTACAGTAGACTAGAGCAGAAGATTCCAGGAGAGATAACCACCAAGGCTAGATCAATCGTCACATGCATCTGAACTTACTAAGAGATACATACATCTGGGGAAAAGTCTGGGGTTAAATGAACTACATACACAGAAGTTAAAGTTAAGCAGTAACTCCAATGAGCACAAGAGGTTGTACGTGAAAGGAAAAGTCATTGCATATTTATTACATGGCAGATCTATGAAGAGCACTGCACATTAATAAAAATAATAAAGAACACATTTAAGTGCTTAATATAGCTTTACATGTACTAGCTCATTTAAATAGTCACAATAATGTTCATTTAACCAAAATTATTAGTATTATGTAAAGATAAAGGGACACCATGAGTATGTGATTTTGGTGGGGGTGGGGGATGAGGGCCACTTCTCAAGGAAGGTTGCTACTCTTCATGTTCCATAGTTAGAAGACAATGTGTAAAACCAAAAAAAAAAAAAAAAAGCATGTTATTTAGAAACATGGTGATAAATACCTAAAAAAACACTAACTCCAAGAGGTAGAAATGGAGGTAGTGTACTGTTTTTCTTAAGCCACATAGAACTACGCGTGTACAGATTTGAATTTAAAAATTATACAATTATAAGAACTAGGATGTTAGGAGGACAAGTGAATATTAATTTTTTCCACTTTTATTAGCAGCGAGTCTAAAATTAAAATGTCCTTTAAAAATTTACTCCACTTTCAATGTTTTATACAATCTTTTTCTTTTTTTTTTCTTTTTGTATACAATCTTTTTCTTAAGCTTAAAACAGGCTTTCTCAACCATGGCACTATTGACATTTTGGACTGAATAATTCTTTGTTGTTGGAGGCTGTGCTGTACACTGAAGAATATTTAACATCCCTGGCTTCTACCCACTAGATGCTAGTGGCACTTCTCACCCCAAGCCATGAGAAGGAAAAATGTCTGCAGACATTGCCAAATGCCATGTCCTGGATGGGGGCGGGGAACTGTGCCCAGTTGAAAATCACTGCTATAGAAACAACTCCTTAGAGGAATCTTTTTAGGAATTTTAGGAATCTCCTGATGAAATTTTTACTCAACAATTAATTTTTTTCTTAAATTCAATAAAAATTAGATTTAACCTTTGCTTAAAAACATGTTTAACATGCTACCATTCCCAAGAAAGTATTTTTTGTCTGTTTATCCATTTGTATATATGTATGGAAAAAGAAGGAATGTTACTGGTGGTGGGATTTTGAAGGAACATTTTTACTTTCTTTGCACTCTGTATTGCTGGACCATTCATAGCAACTATGAATCATTTCTACAAAACAAGTCATTGTATTAATAAAAATCTAGGATAGGTTGGCACAAAATAGGCATTCAAATCACTAGCTCTTTCTTCTTAACCATTTAACTATATTAAGTATCTTGGGCAAAGAAATGATAGTTATTGCATTCAAGATTCAGTCAAAAAAGTCAGTTCTATTCACTGACCCCAATGTTGAGACTGGGATGGGGAAAAGCACATAAATAGGTACCTGTGGCTGGTAATACAGGATTTAGTTGGAGGTCCAGAAATGTTTATGAATGTTTAAAGTAATTACCAGTTAAAAAAAAAAAAGGGAGAGAGACAACCCTACATGAATCAATAAAGATATTGCCATGAACCAAGGATTATGATCATTCTAATTCTAGGCCTCTTAAAAAGCAAACAAAAATAATCAACAAGTTAACATTCCTGTCTTTGCTCAGTGGTTATTATAATTTTTTTCTTTTACACTTTTTTTTACAGTTCAGAAATTGTCTATAATTATTTTATAAGAAAAAACTTTCATTAAATTTGACTAGCCTGCAGAAACTTGAACTAAGAAAGCATGAGGTTGGTTTGTTTTTCATTCTGGCTTACCTGATCTAATTTAATGATCTGAATGCTACTTCTGAAAATTTGAATAAATTTTAATTTCACCAAACCTTCTAAGTAAATACTGACTGTTAAGAATGTGTAAGAGGTGATTTGTTTGCCATAAGGCAAATTCTCCTTCAATTACTACTGGTGTGCACTAAAATTGAACAATTAATCAATAAAGAGACAAAGGCAGAAGGAAGAAAAGGGGGGGAAAATGACTGAAACTGCGAACACTAAAATAAATTCTAAGCTGGGTGAGGTGGTTCATGCCTGTAGTCCCACCTACTGGGTAGGTTGAGGAGGGAAGGAGTTAAAGGATGCAGTGTGCTATGACTCTGCCTATGAATAGCCAATGCACTCCAGTCTGGGCAACACAGCAAGATTCTCACCTTTAAATAAATAAATAAAACAAAAAATAAATAAATAAATAAATTCTTGGACCGACCATAAGGACTTAGAAGTATGATGAGCAACCTTGGCCATCTAACTTCTCCGTCTGCCAGACATCTAATTATCAGAAGAAAACTGCCTCCTTGTCACGACTTTTCTAATGT
The DNA here is from genome assembly GCA_963574885.1 of Lepilemur ruficaudatus. NCBI lineage: Eukaryota > Metazoa > Chordata > Mammalia > Primates > Lepilemuridae > Lepilemur > Lepilemur ruficaudatus. The sequence goes on along the minus strand of CAUYRT010026999.1, from coordinate 88,176 downwards.
ATTGCGGTATTAACAATGACTAAAAGGTAGTGTCAATTTTAGCACGGACATGTTTCTAGTCAATAAAGGGTGTGATCCAACACATGAAAGTATTAATAAGAATACAGGTTTTTTCCATGATGTTCACTAAAGCTATTTTTTTTTCTGAGTTAAAACACATAAAAATATACTTAAAACCTTTTTTAAAATGATAATCATCCTTCAGACAAAAAAGAAGATTGGGAATAAAATAGAAAACAAGTATCCCTCCTTTTAAATCTCTTATATAAAGAATTACAGCATGCCCATTTGATACTGGACAAACTCTGATATTACCAATTAAATTATATGACATCTTTTCCCCCCCAAAATTGAAAACAATTTATATAACAATCACTTATTAGTTTTCAATACTTTTTATTACACTAAATATACTTCTTTTGTATAAAACAGTCAGTAGGCTCAAGTAGGCTCTCTAATATCTTACTGAAATAAAACATACCACGTTTCCATGACCAATTGCAAAAATAAAAACGGAATCAAGAAAATGGCCTGGATAGAGTAAAAACCTCCACATGTTATATTAAAATGTAACATTTAGAGTTCAAGTAGTATCAAAACCTTTTTGAAAAGATGTAAAATAATAAATATGTTGGTTGATATACATACATATATATAATGGAATCATTGTGGGAAGTCAGATAAGCATAATTGTTAGAAAGGGAATTTAGAAATCAGACTAAAGATATATGATTGGACCCCAAATACCTAGCCCAAAATTACAAATATCTTTATTAACTGTACTGTTAATGTTTTAACAGTATTTTGGACGAGGGAGAGGTTACCTTAAGTAAACTGAAATTTGTGCCACCTGGAACAAGAAATCTTGCCACTATACTGAAAATGGTTTTATTCTAACAACTCTTTAATTAAAATGCAGCGTACACCTATAATCATGAAATTTCAGATTACACACGCATGCTTTATGTCTAAAATAGACAAAAGATGTTTAATATCACAGAACTTATTCAAGTGCAAAAATTATTACTTGAGAAGCATAGTAATTCACTAATATCATTAAAGCCGAAGATCCAGTGGCAGAGCTACTCATTTCAAAAACTGTATTACTGCATCAATATTACGGCTAGGCTGTCCCAAATAACCGGCACTTCTTAATCATAGTCTGCGCCACAGAACAAAGAGGACATGCCTCCGGGAATGACAGTGCTGCAGTCTGAGGTCGCCAGGGAAGAGATGACAAGAAGATAGTGGGTACTTTAGATGGAGCTAAAGACTTTTGTAGAGATGGCGTAAGCAGACACAAAAGAAAAAAAAGCAAAAGGAGCCTAAAAGGAGACAGCCTTCACGAAGGAAGGATGGGGGAGGGGCACTATTAATTCCCGTTACTTTCTTCCATTTGGTCATCTTCCCATCGCCACTGCACTTTATGGCCACCATGGTCCTTCGCAAAAGGACCATGAAGCTGAATCGGAGTGACCAGAGGCGAAGAAAAGAAAATGGGAACTGAAGGCACTCCCCACTGGGTGGGGTACCTTCCCAACAGGCCTCACCCAGCCCCGCTTGCCTTCTTTTCCGCCTCTCACGCTAGCATGCCGGGGACTGCAAAAAAACACCTTACCCAGCTCGCCATGGAGCACAGCCCCAGGACGCTCCCCATCTCCGCAACGTCGCAGCAGCCGCCGGTGCAGACAAGATGGAGACAGCGTCTCTTTGGCCTTTTGGGGCTTATTTACTATCTGCGAGACACTTCCGGCGCAGAGCCCACCCGCCCCTCAGCTGTGCGTCACTTCCTTCCAGGCCTGAAAGGGTGTGAGACGCCTGGAAAGCGTTGTGCTGAGCTTGCGCATGCGCGTCCCAGGGCTGGGAAACTTCTCTGCAGGTGGATTTCCTTAAGAAGGCCCAGGAGAAGCTTGTGGCTGACGCAGGTGTGGCGATAGTTTACCATAAGAATACGGTGTGAGGAAAACCTGCCTTTACCGTTTGCTTGAATTTGGACATTAGTAGCTCACAGAGCTGACGTGGTGGTTGACGTTTTGCCCTCCCATATCAGAGGAACCTTTCGTACTGCTTTTTGGGGGAATTGCTTCATCTTTTTCCAGTGTTTATCCGCTCCACCTCCACTTATTTCCCATTTCACTTTTGCATCTACTTTTTTCACTTACGTTCGCAACTTAATCCTGCAGCCTACTGCCCAGGACAAGTTTTAATGGGATATTTATATTCACCTGGGTTCTCTGTATCACTTCTGTTTGCTGTTGAGGCACATTTTTTAAATTTTCTTGTCCTAGTAAAACGTTACAAGAAGTTTGCACATTCAAAAATGTTAAACTAGATAAGAGATGCTAATTAAAAAACTCAAACATATAATTGATTTTGAACAAGCCATTGAAACACGTGCAACCCTTACGTTGTAGGTGCCAGTACACATCTATAGGGAATATATTCATAAAAAAGTTCTGGATCTTATTTTTTGTAGCCGTTGGTCATATTCTGGGAAAAGAGTTTGACACACAGAAATAACTTGAAATAGTCATTACCATATCTAGTACGAAAGTGTCATAAAATCTACAAAAATTGCATGGTGGAGGTGGGGTAACACCTAGGAATCCAGGAGATCTATGACCATTAACTGACAAGGAGCAAAAAGGAAGGAATGGGGTTGATAAAAGATAATGGGTTTAGTATGGACATGTTGAACTTGAAGTTTCTGAAACATGCTTGAAAATGCAAGCTTGAAAACCAGGAGTTAATAAGATACAAAATTTAAAGTAATTTATATTGCAATTACAGTTGAAGATAAAGGATTGAGGAAGACGATCAAAAAGAAATGTGTAGAGTTACATGAAGCCTGAATATGGAACCAAAAGTTTTAACACAGGAAGAATAATCAGGTGGGGAAAAGCTGTTGACTTTAGTTTGTACGTTCTCCTTTTGGTTGTTAATATCATCTCCACACACCCTTTACCCCAAGTTCTGCATTTTAAACTCTGCTTTCAGTATAAATTGTCAAAATATCTAAGATACTTGACAGAATTTCAGTATCTTCATTAGTAATGTACCTACCTTACAGAGTTGTGAGGATTAAATCTTATGACATGCTCTTATAAATGATAGCACTGTATGTAAACAATCAATACCGTCTAGTTTCCTTCTCTTTTTTCCCTACCAAGACTAATTAGCTTCTACGGCTTGCCAACCTAGAATAGGCATAATCTCAACCCCAAGGGCTACTTCAATTTCTCAGACAATTTCCCCAGGTTTCCTAGAATTTTCTGGTCTATATTCTTAGGAAGGCCGTCATGTCATGACCCATAACATAGAAGTTTGTTTCCCAGACACTTTGATACTTTTATGGATGAGGCCCAGATGACATTTAATCTTTGTGGATCATTTAGAGATCTCCTACCCAGAAGCGATTTCTGATCTAGGAGACATGTCTTTTTCTCTGGCAGGCCTGTAATGTTATAATTTATATCAGACTGCTTCATATACAGATCCAACAGTGGTATCTTACCTATAAAGATCATAACTTCTATACATAAGTTTGTTCTATCACAAGCCTTGGGAATACATTTTGGGGAATCTACAAGTATGGGATATCAGAAAAGGATCTACTGAAGCTAATAAAGGAGGGGTGGCATGTTTATAGTAGAGAATTTCAAGAAAGAATTCCAGATCCACATTTTCATCTCCACGGGGGGATTCATCTGGATGCTTAATGGGCACTTAAATGCAACATATCAAAAAGCGAGGTAGGTGTCTGTCATCCAATAAACTTTAAACATCTTTACAATTTGAAATATTTTAGAGCTATAAAAATAATCATGAACTTTCCACTTTTGTTTCACAAGAAATGAAGCTTCACAAATAGAATTGCTCCTGATTGTCTTGTCTCCCCCACCCCCAAGAAATGAACATAGTGAATGAATGTTAGGGACCAACTAGCAATCTCTGCTAACACTTGGGTTTGTCACACTTTAGTGAACTTAAGAGAAGGCAATTGTCTCATTATGCTATTAATTTGTACTTCCCTGATAACTAGTAAGTTTGACAACTCTTCTTTGTTTATTGGTCATTAGGATATCCTCTCCTGTAAAAAATTCCTTTTTAAGTCTCTTGCCTATTTTTCAGAGGGATATCCATCTATTCCTTATTGATTAGTATATGGATTTAATATATTTTTGAATACTCTAATTCTTTGTTATGTGTGTGGCAGTTATCATCCTCCAATCTGGTCTTATCCTTTCACCTTTCTGTGGTATCCTTTGATGACCCCTCAGTGTAGTTTTAAAAATTATTACAATGTAATCAAATTTAGCAAACTTGTCCCTTAAGTTACATGACTTAGTTGCTGAGAACTCCTTCTCAGTCCCAAGATTTTAAAGATATTTTCCTCTGTGTATTTTGCTCTGTCTTAAATTTAGCTCTTCACACTTAGGTTTTTAATTCATTTAAAACTGATTTTTGTGTATGGTGTGAAGTAGAAATGCAATCAGTGATATGCTAGTAAACTGGTTCTGGGTTGAGTGGGTGAGCCTTGATTTTATTATATAGCATTTACTGATTTCCATTGTTTACAATATTCCCAGCATGGCTGAATCCCAGCTACAATAGTTTAACAATAAGCTTTTGAAATTCTTTAATATTTAGCAATGGGTCAGTTTGATCTACCTCCACTATACCACTATGTCTGATTGTCTTTTAATTTTTCATATAGATAGTCAATTGTCCTAGTATGAATTAGAGAATAACACATTCTTTCCTTCTCACATGCAATACCATTACTGTCATATGTCACATTTTCATACGCACATCTGTTTCTGGACTTTCTGTTCTGTTTTATGGATTGAACTGTCCACCCTTGTGTCTCTCATACATAGTTTTAATTACATTAATAGTCACTTTCAAATGTATTGCTATCTAGAAGGGTGAGTTTCTATACCTTATTCTTTTCTTCAAACTTGTTTTTGCTGTTCTTGATCTTTTGATCTTCCATAAATATTTTAGAGTAGAATAGTCAAATTTGAATGATAGAGGAAAATAGCCAAGATAGCCGAGTAGAGACATCAATTGTCAGATTGTGCCTGCTGGAAGGTAGAATATTGGATTGAGGAAAGTGGAGAGCAGTTGCAGCTCAGGTGGGGATCATAGGGAGCAACAAAAGAGACATCTGGGGACTCAATCGAGAAAAACTGTGAAGCTGAGAAAGAAGATAGAAAGAAGACAGCGGTGCCGTACTGCATATTCTGTTCTTATGATTGATATTGTACATTAGCATTTTGAAGTATCTAAGAATTCCTTATCTCTTAATGTTCTCTAAACTTATTTGACTTTGGAAATCTCTTTTCTTTCCCATGAAACATGTAGTAATATATACCAGAATAATTATACTGTGGAATATAGTTTAAGACTGAGGTCCCCAACCACCGGGTCGTGGCCTGATACCTGTTAGGAAACGGGCTGCGCACCACTGCTTGAGCTCTGCATGCTACCCCTCCCAACCCACCCTGTCTGTGAAAAAATTGTCTTCCATGAAACCAGTCCCTGGTGCCAAAAAGATTGGGGACCACTGGTATAAGAAATACTGATGGAGGGAAGGATGAACTGCATAACCTTCTGGCAATCCTAGGATTTTTTTTTTCATAACTAAATTTTGATCAGAGTGTGGCATCAGAGAACTCAAAGTTATATTCTTTGGCAAGAATCTAAGCATGAATTTTCTATATTGCCAATTAAGGATGACATATAAAATTTAATATTTGAATAAGTGAAATGTAAAATTAATAGTCCTGTAGGGAAATTCAGGAGTAAAACCAAGATCATATCAGAGTAGACATGCCCAGAAATGGGCTGAGAGAATTCTGGAATACTGTAGGCAGGCTTAGAGTTTTCCTCAGAAGATAGTCCAGGTTCATTCTCACACATGGATAAATAAAGAATTAAAGTTCCCAAGTAGAGCATAGGTATGATCAGTTTAGCCTGAGAAAAATGTAAAAAGGGTCACCAAGCTTATCCTGGTCATAATAAAAATTTCAATAATGGATTCAAAAAAATCAATATTAACCAATGTAATTCCCAGAATCATTTAGGTATAAAATTTAGATTTATGTAACTAAATAAGTTACTCTGAAATATAGACTTGTTGGCTAACAGCCATTTGTATTGAGACAATATTTACTGAAATAATAATTTTGGTTTCAGCATTTACCTGCATGGCAATAAAACCATATCTTCAGCATAAAGAAAATAAAGGTCTGTAACCACCTCCTCCTGTAATTCTTATTGAAATCCACATAGTTACGGTTTAGAATCTTGCATATCAACATTAAAAATTCCCAGTTTAACCTAGTATCAATGACCCTCCTTCAAGGTTGACTGAAATTAGACTTACCCTTGGTCCCATAATTCTTCCTACCTTACACAAATCTATGTATAAACTTTAAAGTTAGTTTTTAAATGGACTATACTCATGATATATTGTGAGAATGGAACATATTTTAAAGAAAATAATCAGGTCACATGTTTCTAGAAATTAAAAATTAGACCGCTTAGTTCCCTTGTCTTCCGCAGATCAATGCTGAAACTAATGAGGACTAAAACATTTTGGTCACCCAAAATAAATTGTCAAAGGATGCATAATATTTATGCATAGTTTATGTTGTATAATTCAAGGAGATAAAGGACTTATAAAGAGTATTTTATGGCTATCTTCCAAAAATAATGAAATCCTAAATGTAAACATTTTTAAGTATTTTAAGAATAAGTCAGAAATAGATTATGATATAATTACCCATAGGGGTCAGTATAAACTTAGAATTGAAACAGACTATATTCTGATTAAAGACATGCTTTCATCAGTGAAGACATTGTTATTTTTGAAAAAATTTCAAAAACTGAGATATAATGTCAAATGTACAAATGCTCTCCTCATTACCTTAATGTTAAAATAGCAAATGAACAATGTTCTTTTCACTGCTGAAGTCTACACCAGTAATTCCCATGATAACCAGACATATTTGTATCAGTGAAGTAGATGTCTACAAAACTATATTTATTTCAGGCAGAACATACATAAATTCAGGAGAAAAAAGGAAATATTCACTATGGAAATAATAAAGTGGATAGAGAATTCAAATATGTTTCTAATGTTAATGTACTGTTTTATAATCAGTGAGAAGAGAATGACTACTTGAAAAAAAAATGTTAATGGCATTTCTAAAATATTTTTCACCTCAAGGGCAGTTAGCTAAAATAGGCTTTAGGATTTATTGACCTCACATAGGAGTTGATAAAATATAATAAAATCACATTGAAGAACTTCTATTAAAATAAAGCATGCATTCACAAAAAATGTTATTTTTTATGCTATAGAAAGGAACCAACTACTATTTTGGTACTTACAAGATTTTTGAATTCTTGTTAAATATGTTATTAAGGCAATGTCTAAATCAGTGCTTTCCAATAGGAATTAACTATGAGCCACATTTGTAATTTAAAATTTTTAGTGGCCACATTAAAAAGAGGAAAAAGAAACAGATGAAATTAATTTTAATAATATATTTAATTCAATATATCCAAAATGTTATCATCTCAACATGACATTAATATAAAAATTATTAATGGGATGTTTTACATTGTTTTTCATACTAAGTGTTTAGAATCTGCTTTGTGTTATACACTTAACATCACATTTCAGTTTGGCCCAACACATTGCAAGTTTTCAATAGTTCCCATATAGGACAGCACAGGTCTAAATGCTAAAGGAGAAAATTGAGGCAATTATCCAGGTGATACAAGGTAAACAAACAAGCAAACATAATTTTCTCTGAGTAAGTTAATTAGATATTTTGGGTAAAGTGGTTTTAAGCCTGTGCATTTGCTTTAGGTAATGAACCTATTTCATCTCAATTGACTTTTTTTTTTTTTTTGCATAAGAATCAAATCTAAGAAATTTGTAAGAAGGGTAAATGTTATGTTCTGATAATTATTCAGGCTATTAAAGTACTATATTACATGCAAGAAATTTGTTAGATTTGGCTTTGTGTTCAAGAAATCCAAATATTCCATAATGTTATATTTAGCCAATTTATCCTGATTTGTTTTTTATTCATCTGAGTTTATGCTCTTAGCTTTCTTTGCCCCAGAATTAACTGTAACAACAGGGTGATGCCCAGAGGCCCTGACATTTTAAGCAGCCTGATCTCAGCTGACTTCAGACAGTAATTGCTGATTTTCACCCAGTGCTCTATACTTCATTCCACTGCCTGTATTTTTCATTACTGCATACAACACTTTGGCAAATTCTTACTTAAAGCTCTTTCTGTTGAGTGATCAAGAACTTTGGGTTTTCTTTTCTTCACAGTTTTTACCCTGTTGAAGATTTGCTTTAACTTCAAAACAATTAAAACTGTAAAAGAAAATAAAAATCTCAGAACCACTTCCCCTACCCGTGGCTCCTACGGTACCTGTGAAGGACTGGCTGCACAGATCATTTATTAGGGAAATTCCTTGCTGGCCTTTCATAAGCAAAGACATGCAAATTGTAGCTTTAGGTCTGCACAGGTTATGTCTAGTTCCTAAAACTAATGTCTGCTCCGTTCTACACTAATGATGAATTACAGGTTTATCTTCACAGGTTCAGAACAGAGAGAAATAGGATCAGATATTCTTCTACCTACCCAGTGACATCTACATAATTGGTGCTTCCTTCACTCCTTTTTTGTCGTCTAACATTTATCGCATCTTATATAAAAATCTGCCTTTTTTATTTGGCTCATCGCTAACATTATTTCATCACTTACCTGCTCTCTGTGTGACCTGTGCAGTTTATGACTGGTTACATCATTGCATTGTTATTTTATTGTGTTTCCATTGCTTAATCAGACTAGGCCTCTTGAAGACAGCAAGAGTGTGTCTTAGACAATTTTCTATCCTCAGGCTAGAAAAATGTTAGGCCTATGCTAGGGAATCAATAAAGCTAGTTAAATAAATAAATAAATGCCTTATTTAGAAAAAACACTCAAAATATTGATATACTGATTATAAATCAGTAACATCTCATTCCTGAACCTAAAATAATATATTCATTTAGAATTTAAAGTTTTTTTTAAAAAAGTTTGATCAATAATTATGTAGATATAACTATAAATATAGAATTTTAGCTTAGGAAGTATAGATTTATATCAATAAGATTACGAGTGGATCAATTTCTCAGAGATTTCTATAGCAAGTTTGCCTGCCATTCAAGTTGAAATGTGATCTTTTGTTGCTTCCAGTAACCCACATTCCACCTGTGATCTGTCAGCAAGTAGTGCTATTTCTGTTTTGGCATCTGCATCAGTAATAATTATTGCAGTTGGATCTTAGCTGACAGTTTTCATTCTGCAGTGTAAGAGAAACATTCTATTAATTCTGTAATAAAAACTAGAAAAGTTAGCTTTTTAGTAAAATTAAAAAGCTATTGTTACTTTTGTATAGTCTAAAATCGGATATCTCAATGTCAGGTTTAGAGGTGTAGTATTTTTGACCCCTTGGAAAATACTATATCTCTGATATCAAGCAATATAAATCTGACATATATCTTCCTCAGTAGTGCATGAGCAAAAAAACTGTACTGAACTTAGTTGTTTAATTAATCTGTTAACCCATTGGAAAATAAAGATAGGCACGTAAAAACATTATGTAATTTTTTTGCTAAATTTTTGAGCAGAAGGCAGTTCTAAATAGACTCTATACCTAAAGAGTAAATATAAAAGAGCACATCTTATCATTTAACCAAATAAACATGTAACAATGAGAAACTAGTTAAAACTAGTTAAATTTATACTTATTGATAGGAATAATAAAAAAATTATGTTGCATGATAGTTACAAATGGCAAGTTCTAAATGCTTACAGCTTCCTTCTTTATCTTAGAAGGTAAAAATGTGGATGTTTTACATAATGTTTGACTAAATGCATATGGTGCCTAAACAGGAACTTCTCAATTCATATGCTAGAAAACATTTTTCTAAATGTCACTCCTGGAGAAAGATTGAGTATTTAACAAAGAAGTCAGTTAAGGCTTCTACTATAACATAAAATTTATATTTATATTCTGCTCTAACAATTCTATTTTATTTTTAAACAACACCAGCTCTACCATCTCCCAAGTAGCCTTGCCTTGATTAAGTAAACCATTTAACCTTACGTTATTTATTTATTTTTAATTTTTTTAATTTTATTTATTAAGGTTACATACATTGCCCTTGCCCCCCTCCCCCTCCAGTCAGAGCCTCAAGCCTGACCATCCCCCAGATGGTGCACATCGCACTCATTATGTATGTATATACCCATCCCCTGCTCCCCCGTCCCGTCTGCCCGACACCCAATAAATGTTGTTCCTGTGTGTCCGCTTATAACCTTACATTATTTAAATATCATTTGTGTTTGGTGTAGCTTGTGGTCTTGGTACAATTCAGAGAGAGGGGGAAAAAATGGCAGATAGATATCTCACCTAATTCCCAGAAGCAAAACATGAGAAAATGTTAGAAATGGGATACAACCATCAAGAATAAACAAAAGTAACAACATTTACTGTGAGGTTCAAGCAATCATTCAAATTTACAGTAGTGTAAACTTACAAAATTTTCATCAAGGTACAAAATACAATTCATGAAAAACTATAGCACGTTTGTGGAACTCTTCAATGATAAAACTGCTGCTAGGTTGGTATGCTGTTTCACATGTTTACATTAACTTGCTTGGTCATGAGGAAACCTAGTGATGCTTAAGAGTTCAGTCTCTAGCAAACTGCTTGAACAGTTTTGTGCTAGTTCCCGCATTTGTGAAACAGGGATAATAATAGTATCTACTTCATAGGGCTCTTATGGTTAAATGAAATAATATATTTACAGTATTTAGTGGCACACAGTGAGTGTTCAGAAAGGTGCTCGGTTATTTTCCTGTTGCTGCTGTACCTAATTACCCCAAATTTAGTGGCCTAAAGCAACACAAATTTATTATTGTTCAGTTCTGAAGGTCATAAGTCCAAAATAGGTTTCAAAGGATGAAAATCAAGGTGTTGGTAGGACTGCATTCCTTCTGGAAGCTTTGGGGAGAACCCATTCTCTTGCCTTCTCTAGTTTTTAGAGACTGTGTGCATTCCTTTGCTTGCAGCCCTTCCTCATTCCAACCTCTGTTTCTGTTATATCTTTCTCTGACTCTGCCTCTCTCTTTATCTTATAAGAACCCCTGTGATTTCATTGGGCCCACATGGGTAATCCAGCCTACTCTCCCGTCTCTAGATCATTAACAATCTCGTCTACAAAATCCTTTCTGTTTTGTGAGGCAACATATATTCACAGGTTCATGAAATTAGGAGGTATACTTCTTTGGAGAGGCCAATATTCAGCCTACCACAGGTGCTATGATTTTGGTAATAACTGCAGGGTTTGTCATTGCATGATTAATGAATTTTTTATTCTCCTAGAGGTTTTTATAATTTTGGGCTGTGGAAAGTAACTTTATCTTTTAAGAAAATATTTTGATATTATTAAAAACTAAATAATTCATTTGCAAAGTATTTATTTGAAAATTTTAATGAAGCTTCTGGTTTGTTTCCTTAAGGTCCTTGGAGAAGCATATATGCACTGATAGCACTGGGCATGTCTTTGTACATAATATACATTCAATAAATATTTATAAATAAATGGCTGTAAGAATGAACTTGATGGCAGAGGGAGATGAGTGAAGGAACACGTGGATGACACTGAATAGTTACTTAGGATCCCATTTTCCCTTTTCCCGACCTGCAATGAAACTATTTGCTTGAGAGACTCAAAATTTCCGATGTCTTTCAAAGTTATTTTCTTGGAAATAATCTAAGATATCAAAATGCAGATAAACTAAAAGTCTGGAAACCATGTTTATTTTTTCCTAGATTGTTTATTATTTTCTATTAAAAAAATTCCAAGCAGGTATTGATAATCCTAAATAAATGATAATCCTAAATAAATAGCTATTACTAAGCTTACAACAGTAACAAGTTTAGAGAAAAGACATCTGTGATACCTATTGAAAAAGCTCTCAGGGTTTGCTTTCTACCTCCTATCCTATCCTCCAACTTCCAAGAAAATAGAAGGCTTTAATGCAAAACAATATTAAATTGAACTCTAGCTCACAAAGTAAAGTTTCATTTTCTATTTTGTTCTTCCTCAGTGATAGCAAGGATAATAAGTCTGGTACATTATGATGGCATATTTTAATAACACTTCATTCATCTAAATAAATGAGATCTAAAAAAAATTTCTCTCTTTTATACATGAGTGGGTAGAACAAGTGATTGTTCTGAAAACAAAACTTGACTCTGTGGCTTGTCTTAGAATTTAACTTAAAAAGGCAGAAATGGGAGTTGCCACAAATTGTTACTAAGATATACCTTGCAACTTTAAAGAATTTTAAAACTTTTCCTCTTAGCTTTTGAAATACCAATCAAGTTAATTTTAAAGTTCACAGCATTAAAATCATCCTCTATTCTAGATGATGTCCTTCTTTACTTAAAAAGATGGGACCAAAGAGGTGGAGAAAGAAGCCAGTTTTTAGAAAGTATGGCTGTTTTAACAACAAAACCCATGAGGTGCTTTCAGCCTTTGAGGACAGAAGCTGAAAAATAAACTGAACTGAATGTGTAAAGCTTGATTGTGAATTTTATATACATTTTTAAAAACACCTCACCCATGGTGTGATCACAAATAATTTCATCTTTGTAGGCACACCTTATTTATCATTTGTTGTTCTCAAACTCCTGGGGAATTTTTAATTTGGCATTTACTTATAAGTAAAAATAGGATATTTCTAGTGCATTTGCTACCTCTTCCAAATGCCTGCAGCCAATGTTAGTTGTAAACAAATTGATTTTTTGATTCTTTAGGAGCTCTTTGGTAATTCTTCCATAACACTGTCTTCTGAAGGCCCTGGTTGTAGAACAGCATGGTAAGTTCTTTTGACTTTCACAGTGTGACCTTCCTCTTGCATTTAAAGCCAGAATGTAGGCTTCATAAAAAGCAGGCATTATAATGCTTGAGAGATTTGTGTAGGTATTATTTCTGCCAACCAATAAATATGATAGCTTTTGTACAAGTAAAACCAATGTTTTGTCTGAGAAAGTAGAACAGTTGAACAGTAGAAGAGTAGAACAACTCTTCTAAAAATAGGTTGTTGAATCTGTGTATATTTATCTTTGAATTAGTAGTTCAGTCCCAAATGAGAGTTTTATTCTGTATATGATGTTCATTTTATCTTGAAAGTACACATTCAAATTCTCTATTCTTAGCTTCCCACCTAAATACTTTAAATATTTCTATGGAAAGGTATTCACAAATAGTTTCACATGTGACTATTTTGATCCAGTCTTTGTTAAAGCTTATTTTAAAATAAATAACCTAGCCCACTTTCCTATAATGAAGCAATTTCCAAAATTTTATAGTTGAAGACTGAATTCCAAAAACAATTTCAAACTTTTAAAACATAAATGAACACTGTTCAGATTTTCTTTCTCCGTAAATAATGATAGCACCCAGAAAAGCTCAAATGAAAGTTTATTGAGCTGCAGTGCAATGCAGAAATGAAAATTAAATGTGAATACATTGGGATATCAAAATTCACCAAATATCTTTGCCTCAAATGCATTCTACTATAAAAATGGCTAGGTAAGCATTCTGTGTGCATGGAAGTACTTATGTTTGTAAACTGTATTTTCTTCTACAAAACTACATAAACCTAATTATATTTCCATGATTAAGAATTCATGTTTGAATTGTGTACTGAATTTTACAACCCAAATTGAAGACCTGTCATTGACATGTTTATAAAGAGAATAAGTGCCAAATGAGTGATCCAAGTCATGGAGCAACAAATTTCAAAAGAAAAAAAAATTAACATAGTATTTCCATTATTTAATTTGTACTCTTTGGTTTCAAATATAAAATGTAAACTTATAATACCATACACATTTGTATTATGTTATGCCATAGATCAGTAAAAAGGAACATATTTTTATTTTGTTTTGGCAGTTGATTTTTCTTAAACCTAAGCCAAATCATATATTTACATCCTTGTAGACATTTGAGTTTGTGAAAACATATTGTAATATTTTTTGAATTCTTATTTCTGTCTTAGTTAAATAAATTAATGTGAAACTACTAATAGATGACTACTGTTGAAAAATTCCACTGCCGAGAACTCGTTAGATTAGCCAGTCATGTCATCAGTTTGCCAATCACTTATATTTTCCTACTAGAGCTGGTATTGCTGAAGGCTGCAGTAACTATATTACTGAATATTTAGAAATTTTTCAAAATTAAATAAAATATAAGCATTTAATATGAATTGGAATAAAAAGGAAAGATGAGCATAATTTTGATTATATATCATCATCCATGTCTTTAAATTAATATTTTACATATTGTACTTATAGTGGTTATAGTTCCCTAGCTAGCTCACCATCTCTTTCAACTTCCTTTTAGTGTGGCTTCCTGTACTGCATAGGTTGGTAACTAAAAATTATGTTTCCCACACAATTGTGAAGCTATTATTCTAAATGGGATTTAGGTTTTACCTTTCTCATGCACTTTCTTTGTCCTTGAATTTAGAACTGATTTAAGAGAGGAGGATGGGAGGTAGTAAAAAAGTACTCAAAGGTCTGCAAATCTAGTCATTCCCTATTTACTTTGTACAATCTTCATATTTTTTGGTTTTTTTTTTTCATCCTTAAACGATGACTTTGATGTTTGACTTAATCTGCTTTTACTTTATAAAAATTTCAGGATAAAAGAATTGTATAGTTTATTAATCCTTGAATCCTATTCATTAAAGCTAGCTTTCACCCTGAAGGCCCTTCCTCCCTTCCCCTACTCTAGCAAAGGCATAGCACACCTTAGAATTTTTAGGCATTAACTGTCTACAAGGGGGAAAAAGTTTCTAACCCTTGATTGAGTTGCCTAGAAAACAACATATAGTATTATTTTTTCTTCAAGGGCATAGTTTCTATTTTTATTTCAAACATTTTCATGTATCAATTACTGTATTTTGCTTGTTTTAAATTTTTAATTAGTGTGAGTATATAATAGTTGTATATATTTATAGGGTACAATATGACATTTTAATACAGGTGTACAATGTATAATAAACAAATCAGGGTGATTGGGGTTTCCATCACCTCAAATATTTATCATTTCTTTGTGTTTGGAACACTCCAATTCTACTCTTTTAGTTATTTTAAAACATATAAGTTATTAACTATAGTCAGTCATTCTGTTGTGCTATCAAATCTTAGATCATGTTCATTCTATGTAACTATATTTTTTGCACCCATTAACCATCCCCACTTTGTTTCCCACTCCCTGCTACCCTTTCCAGCCTCTGGTAACCATCACTCTACTTTCTACCTCCATGAGATCAATTGTTTTAATTTTTAGCTCCTACATGTGAGTGAGTTGAACATGCAAAATTTGTCTTTCTGTGCTTGGCTTACTTCACTGAACATAATGTTCTCCAGTTTCATACATGTTGCAAATGACAGTATTTCATTCTTTTTTACAGCTGAATAATATTCCATTGTGTATATATACCACATTTTCTTTATCCATTCATTCATTGATGGACAACTAGGTTGATTCCAAATCTTGACTATCATGAATAGAAGAACTACAATAAACATTGGAGTGCAGATATCTTTTCAATATAGTCAACTCTCTTCTTTTGTATATATACCTAGCAGTGGGACTGCTGGGTCATATGGTACTTTTTTTGAGGAAGCTCCATACTGTTCTCCATAGTGGTTACACTAATTTACATTCCCACCAACACTGTTCGAGGTTTTCTCTTTCTTCACATCCTCACCAGCATTTGTTATTGCCTGTCTTTTGGATAAAAGCCATTTTAACTGGGGTGAGATGATACCTCATTGTAGTTTTGATTAGCATTTCTCTGATGACTAATGATGTTGAGCATTTCTTCATATACTTTTGGTCATTTGTATGTCTTCTTTCGAGAAATGTCTATTCAGATCTTTTGCCCCCCCACTTATTTTTTGACAGAGAATCTTGCTCTATCACCTAGGGTACAGTGCCATGCTGTTAGCCTAGCTCACAGCAACCTCAAACTCCTGGGCTCAAGTTATCCTCCTGCCTGAGCCTCCCGAGTAGCTGGGATTACAGGTGCGTACCACCATACCCAGCTAATTTTTTCTATTTTTAGTAGAGATGGAGTCTCCCTCTTGCTTAGGCTGGTCTTGAACTACTGAGTTCAAGGGATCCTCCCACCTTGGCCTCCCAGAATGCTAGGATTACAGGTGTGAGCCACTGTGCCCGGCCTCTTTTGCCTATTTTTTAACCAGATTATTTTATTTTTTCCTATTGAGTTGATTGAGCTCCTTATATATTCTAGTTATTAATCTCTTTCATATGAGTAGTTTGCAAGTATTTTATGACATTCTAGGTTGTCTTTTCATTTTGTTGATGGGTTCCTTCACTGTACAGAAGCTTTTTAGCTTGATGTGATCCCATTTGTCCAGTTTTGCTTTGGTTGCCTGTGATTTGATATCTTACTCAAGAAATCTTTGCATGGACTAGCGTCCTGGAGCATTTCCCCAGTGTTTACTTTTAGTAGTTTTATAGTTTCAGGTCTTATATTTAAGTTTTTAATCCATTTTGATTTAATTTTTATATACGATAAGAGATAGGGGTCTAATTTCATTCTTTTGTACATGGATATCCAGTTTTCCCAGCACCATTTATTGAAGAGACTGTTCTTTCCCCAATCTATATTCTTGGCATTGTTGTAGAAAATGAGTTGGCTATAAATATGTGGATTTATTTCTGGATTCTCTATTCAGTTCCATTGGTCTATGTATCTGTTTTTATGCCAGTCCCATGCTCTTTTGGTTACTACAGCTCTGTAGTATAATTTGAAGTCAGATAATGTGATTCCTCCAGTTTTGTTCTTTTTGCTCACAAAAGCAAAAAGAGCTGTTCTTTTGTTCTTTTTGGCTTTGGCAATTCTGGGCCTTTTGTGGTTCCCTATAAGTTTTAGGATTATTTTTTCTATTTCTGTGAAGAATGTCATTGGCATTTTGATAAAGATTGCATTGAATCTGTAGATCGCTTTGGGTAGTATGAACATTTTAACAATATTGAGTTTTCCAAACCATCAGCATAGACTATCTTTCCATTTGTTTATGTCCTCTTCAATTTCCTTTCATCATTGCTATATAGTTTTCATTGTAAAGATCTTTCACTTCTTTATTTACATTTCACTTACATTTATTCCTAGGCATTTTATTTTCTTTGTAGCTATCATAAATGAAATTACTTTTTTGGTTTCCTTTTCAGATTGTTTGCTACTGACATATAAAATTGCTACTGATTTTTGTATGTTGATTTTCTATTCTGCAACTTTACTGAATGTGTTTATCACTTCTAATAGTTTTTTGGTGGAATATTTAGGTTTCTCTAAATATAAGATCATATCATCTGCATGCAAGGATAATTTGATTTATTTCTTTCCAATTTGGTTGCCGTTTATTTTTTCTTTTATCTGATTGCTCTAGCTAGAACTTCCAGTACCATGTTGAATAACAGTGATGAAAGTGGGCATCCTTGTCTTGCTCCAGATCATAGAGGTAAGGCTTTCAGTTTTTCCCTATTCCATATGATACTAGCTGTGAGTCTATCATATATGGCTTTTATTATGTTGAGGTTTTATTGGGTTCAGGTGTTTTATTGCATTGTGCTGCCATATGTATTGGAGCTCCTTTATATGTTATTTGTTTCTTTTCTCTTGCTGCTCTTAGTATCCTTTCTTTGTCTGTGATCTTTGAGAGTTTGAGTATTAAATGCCTTGAGGTAGTCTTATTGGAGTTAAATCTGCTTGGTGTTCTATGACCTTCTAGTACCTAAATATTGATATCTTTCTCTAGGTTTGGAAAGTTCTCTGTTACTATTTATTTGAATAAACTTTCTATCCCAATCTCTCTCTACCTCCTCTTTAAGGCTGATAACTCTTAGATTTGCCCTTTTGAGGCTATTTTCTAGATCTTGTAGGTATGCTTCATTCTTTTTTATTCTTTTTTTTCTTTCTTATCTTCTGTGTGTTTTCATATAGCCTGTCTTAAAGCTCACTAATTCTTTCTTATGCTCAGTCAGTTCTGCTGTTGAGAAACTCCGATGCATTTTTTAGTTTGTCAACTGAATTTTTCAATATCAGAACTTGATTTTTTAAAATTATTTCAATCTCTTTGTTAAATTTCTTTAATAGGCTTCTGAATTTTTGCCTGTGTTATCTTGAAGTTTATGAGTTTTTTCAAAGCAGCCATTTTTAATTCTTTGTCTGAAAGCTCACATATCTCCATCTCTCTGGGATTGGTCACCGGTGCCTTATTTAGTACATTTGGTGAGGTCATGTTTTCCTGTATGTTCCTGATGCTTGTGGATGTTCATTTGTCTCTGGGCATTGAAGAGTTAGGTATTTATTCTACTTTTCACAGTGTGGGCTTGTTTGTACCCATTCTTCTTAAAAAGGTTTTTCAAGTAAGCAAAGGGAATTGAGTGTTTTGATCTAAGTTTTTGGTCATGGTACCTATCAGCCCCAAGGGAGTACCCCAAGCCAAGTAACACTGTGACTCTTGCAGACTCCTGGTAGTATTGCCTTGGTGGATTTGGTTAAAATAGCAGAGAATTCTGGTTTACCAGGCAACATCTCTCATTCTTTTTCCTCACTTTCCCCCAAACAGACGAAGTCTCACTCTCCATGCTAGGCTGCCTGGAGTCGTGAGAGCAGTGATGCAAGTACTTTTTTGTGGCTGCCACATCTGGGACTGCTCCAGGTCACATCTGAAGCCAGCACAGTCTCACTTAATGCTCACGTGACTACTGCCTGGCTATCCCTGTATTTACTCAAGGCCTAAGGGCTCTTTAGTCAGCAGGTGGTGAATTCTGCCAGGACTTCCCCTCCTGGCAATGGGTTCCCTTTTGGCCCAGGCTAGGTCTAGAAATGCTGTCCAGGAGCTAAGGGCTAGAATTGCTGGCTTTTACACCGGTATTTCTGAAAAACTGAAGGTTTTATTTAGAGATTTAAGCTACAGGCCCCAGTGTTTGAAAGAGTATTGCCCACAACCAAGAGGGGGCAGCAGAGGGCCACCAACAAAGAAAAGTACTGGAACATGTCAGATAGAAGGACACTGTTTTTATCTTGGACTTAGAGATCCAGGCAGATAAACCGATTTATCCATTTATGCTAAATACAGAAGAAGGCGCTTGGGTTTAAGAATAATCAGTTATAAGCATGTTGAGAGAATCTCTAGTTGTTTGTGGATAGCACTCTTGGGACAAAAACTCTGAACAGAGGGAAAGAAAGTAAAATCCAGATTATAGGGAAGCCACAAGCTTATCAGAAGGTGTGTGCCTTTTGGATCTATGACCTGCCGTTACTTCTGGGTTCTAAATCAGCAATAACATCGAGTACTCAGGGAACAATATGGGACCAAAGATAGCCTCAGTAACTTTTCCAAAAATATACTTATATTTTTCCCACTAATTCCTGTTATTCTTTCAAAGGAAAATTTCCCCCAGAGAACAAGTCTTTGCTTTTAGTGATCAAACTACCTTTTTCTTTAAGTTGCTAGTTTGACTTTGATTATTTGTGTTGCTCTAACATTTTATGTTGTATTTTGTTAGAGTACTTGTTCTTTTTATTTATTTTTCTCTATTAAGTAATTTAAATATAAGAGGTTAGGTGTTTGAGTATAGCTTTGTCATATCTTATATACATGTTAATAGAAAGAGTTCTTATTTTTTGAGATGATTTCAATATTCTTTACTAGAAGCTTTGGGTTTCCTTTAACGCAATAATTATTTAGGACATTTTCCATTTTCCACAAAGATGGGCCTTTTGTTTAAGCCGTTATCATTAAATTATAGTTTTATTACATTTTTGTCAGAGGATATGACTTTTATCACTTTTATTCTGGCATAATTGAAGTTTTATGTCCTAGTAGTTGCTTAATCTTTGTTTCATGAATTCTTGAAAAAGATATATTTTCTAATATAGGTTATATATTTTTTGTCTAAACTTAGCCTCATTAATTAGGATAATTCCTTTTCAACATCTGAGTTTTTAAAAAGTAATCATTTTGAGCTATCAAAGAATGATGCTATGATTTGCATTTTTGTATTTCCTTGCTCCACCAAATCCATATGTTGAAATATAATCACTAGTGTTATGGTGTTAAGAGGTAGGGCTTTTGGGAGATGAGTGGGACAGTCCCCTTATAAATAGGCCCAAGAAAGCGCCTTCATCCTTTCCACAATGTGAGGGCACAGCTGGAAGGTGCCATCTGTGAAACGGAAAATGGGCCCTCATCAGGCACTAGATCTGCTAGCACCTTGGCCTTGGATTTCCTAGTCTCCAGAAATGTGGTAAATAAATTTCTGTTGTTTATAAGCCACCCAGTTTATGGTACTTTTCTATAGCAGCCTGAATATACTAAGACACATAAGAAGTGTTAACATAGTCTATAAAAAATTGTAGGGCTTTTACCTCAATTTTTCACGTTTCTAATGGATTTAATTACACATATTAGATGCTGTGCTTTTCAGCACATAAATGTTCATTGTTCTATAACTTTGATATAGGTAGTACCTCATTAGTAGTGCCTTTGTCTGAGATTCTACTTTGTCTTCTTCCATGAGATTGAGAACTCCAAGAAGTTTCATAAAATAATTTTCTGCTTAGGTAGTATGCAGAATTCACAGGCTTGTCCTTTGTCTGAGTCTTCAAGTTTGTAATTCCACCCCCCACACTTATCCTTCAGTATCTTTTCCTGGGCTCCAAATTTTCTTAACCATCTTATATGAGGGGTGATCTCACCACTCCAGCATTCACTGACTTGACCTTGGCCTTCCTCTCTGTACCTTCACTGTAGGTATATAGAATTCCCCTTTTGGATGCATAGCCAGGGAGGAGGTGGTTCCCACTAATCCTGTTCTTGCAATCATTTATCTACCTTGGCTCTTCTGGAAAGAAATGGAAGATTTTCCCATCCTCACTGCTTGCTTTAAATGTTTAACTGTTTTATTAAGTTGTCTTTAAGAGTGATGAGACATATACTCACGTTAAGAGAGAATGAAATTTTAAAAGTCCTGTTAGTAACTTAAAACCAATTACTAAATCCAATTTATGTATGGCCAAGTTAAGTCCACACAAGCCTTGAACTTTCTGGCTTGAGAATTTTTTTGTTGTTGTTAATTCACATTAAATCCAAACATAGAAAGTTCAAAAAACTTGAAAAGAATGCTATAGCATCAAAAAACATTATTGTATCTTTGGAATATTAATTAAGAAAAGCCCATCTGCTAGTTTGAACTTTGGTAGCTCTGTGACCTAAATCAAGCCATTTAACTTCTCTGGACTTCCATTTATCCTTTTCTAAAAACAGGAGTTGGGCCAGTGATGCCAGATGGAACCTCTTCCCTGAAGGTTTTTAGAAAGAAGTAGAGCTGTTTTTGTTATCACAGTAACTGAAGAGTGCTATGGGGTGGGGACCAGAATATTAATTATCCTTTCATACATGGGACAGTGGTATACCACAGAGAATCATCTCAATAAAAATGCCATTGATGTTCCCTTGGAAACTTTGGCAGATGATCATTAAGCTCCACTAAGCTTCTTTAAAATATTTTGGTTCTTATGGTTCTAGAACATATGTTGAAAAAAATGGGAAAAAATCACCTTCAAGAAAGTCTCATTTCTGTTTTTATCTGAGGAAAATGCTTAATACAAAAGATAATTATATTAGCTTCTCAGGTTGTTTTCAGTATCCTAAGATTTTTGGACTATTGATTAATAATTGCTGGCAAAATATATTGAAAATCTCTGCATAAAAATCTCATTATCCACACATTCTGGTTTTTTAAAACAAAATTTTAAAATTTTAGTATAGTTTTAGATTTACAGAAAAATGGCGAATTTAGTGCTTCATGCACTCAGTTTCCAAAGTGTTCTGAATACTTTCATCAGGTGATGGGGGGTGATAGTGGGTGAGTGATATGAAATAATACAACTGAAAGAATGGGACATAGCCTTGTACCACAGCAATAAGACTACACAAAACCAATTCTCTCAACTATGCTCTTGCAAACAAATCAGTATTTATGATGTGTTTATTGAGACAGTGCTTAGATTGGCCCACTAAAGAAAGCTCTTTCCCCAATAATCTGTTCACTATTGAAGTCATTGGCTACTCAATGAGATATTAAACATAATGGAAGAAAAATCCACCATATCCTTTTAATTTCTAAGTGGCAGAGACTATGTCATATTCATTTTTTATATTCAGTAGCCAGCATATACTAGGTGCTCAGTAAAATTAATGAAACTGAATCATAACACTGAGGAAGGGAACAGAAGATTGCCTCTCTATTCTAACACTTCCCTATAGATAAATTTTTATTTTCAGTACATTTACATTACATTTTATTTTCAGTACATTAATTATTTGTACAACAAATAATTATCTTTGAGTTTTTCCCCACATTGCTAGTTGTAAACCTTTATGCTATGTAGTTGGGAGTTCACACAAACAATGCTATCTGGGACTATCTCTAGAATTTTTCTGGCTGTTCCAGAGAATTAAGAACTTACATGCCTAGAATCCTACATATGGCCAATTCCTATAAAATACTTAGGTATTGCATTTTCTTAGATATGGGGAAATTTATTTTGTCATAAATGTGCCAAACATATTTTCTTTATATACATACTGAATATATTAAATTCTAGATTTTGGAGGATGAATTCTGCAGCTCATGAATTACGTAGATCCTGTTTTGTTTTTTTTCACTTTTTAGTAATTTTTCATTGCTAATTATATACTTTCCCTGAGAAAGTCAGGCAAGGATAATGTCTTAGTCATTTTAGGCTGCTGTAAGTAAATACCAAAAACTGGGTAGCTTAAACAACAAACATACATTTCTCACAGTTCTGGAGTCTGGGAAGTCCAAGAACAATGCACTGGCAGATTCAGTGTCTGGTGAGGGCCTGCTTCCTGGTTCATAGACAACAGTCTTCTCTCTGTATCTTCATATAGCAGAAAGAGGAAGCAATCTCTCTTTGGACTCTTATAAGGGCAGTAATCCCATTCATGAGGTCTCCACCCTCAGGACTTCATCTAATTTTGTTAGATGAAAACTCCACCTTGAAATGCCATCACATTAGGGGGTAGGATTTCAACATATCAATTTTGGGTGACACAAGCATTCGGTACATAAATGATAGTAAGTCTTTGACATTTTCATGTAGCAACTCTTGTAGAGATTTAAAAGTCACAGATGAGGTAAAAATATGCCTCATAATTGGCTTATGGATTACTAGTAAATTTGTCCAAATGCTACCATTGTTATGGACAGTTGGTATTTGGTGTTAATAATTTATACAAATATTTCCATTTCTTAAAACTCAATTCAAACCGGCTTAAGAAAATAAAGGAGTTTATTTTGCATTTCTGGGTGAGCGGATCCAGGGATTTAAATAAGGTCTTCAAGATTTTCTTTTTTTCCATCCCTTTTTTTTTTTTTTTTTTAAGATTTAGCTTTATTCTTTTCTATTACCATAAACTTCATTCAGGAAGGGTTTATGTCAGCCCAGTTAGTATCCTCCCAACAAAAAGAGTGGACTCATTTATTTTGGAGTATTATAAGGCAGAGTGAATAGCCTAATTTATTCTTGCCCATTCCTCTACTGTTTCTTGGGGCTGGGGCAGTGGAGGACCATGGCTGGTCAGGCCATGTCACGTGCCCATCTGAGGTCAAGAAGGTGGGACGCTTACTTTTAACACCTTATTTTCCATGCTAGCATGGGGAACAGACAATATTCCAAAGAAAGTGGGGAATCTGACACCAAACAAATATAGGAGAGAGGACAATAATATGGAAGACCAAAACAAACAAAATGCAAAGAGATTTTTATTATACTTAGCCAAACATGATCAACTACATTACTGTTTCTGGTAATGATAATGAATTAATTCCAATGCATATTATACCACTTTTAATGATAATGGTTCTAAAATATGTATCTCCTTTTCAAATTTTTCTCCTAAACTTCTGGGTCATCTACATATCCATTGCTTATTTAGCATCTGTGCCTAAATGTCTCACAGATATTTCACACATAGCATGCCTGATGTGACCACATCATCTTACTCCCCAGATTTACTCTTCCACCTGTGATCTCTGTTGTGTTGTATTATTCTTCCCAACTACTCATTCTTTCCTTCCCTGCAAGAGGATTTTGTCTCTCTATCCACTGCTCTGTGCATACAGTGTTTTCCTTGGGAGGAACATACTTTCTCACACCATTTAGATTAAGATCAGCCATGTGTCTTGTTTTAGCCAATGACATGTGATCAGAGGTGACACCAGTCTGAGCAGAAGGATTTCCATTGTGTGGTTTCACCAGCTCTCTTGCTCTTGCTCTCTACATTAAGAAGTACAAATTACAGATGAGTTATTCTCCTTCCACCTGGATCTGAAGTGAAAGAACAACTAAATTACTGGATAAAATATTTTTTAAAAATGTGTAATTAGGCCAGATGCAGTGACTCATACCTGTTTCCCCAGATATTTCTAGGGGTTAGAACAGGTGACTATATATATTCTTTGGAGGCATGCTAATAAGAGATATACCCATAAGCATTTTTTTCATTCTTGGCTTAGTGGAGTGGGCCTACATTTATTGCCTTTTGTGGTACAATTGGCAAGAATGAATAAAATGTTTCCTTTCTGAGGCTTTATTACTGGGTATCAAGTCTTTTGATTTTGGGGATCATAGCTGAAAAAGTCTTTAATAATCTGAATTATTTTCTTAAACGAAGTTTCTGCTCCTTTCTGTCTCCTTTTCTAGTTCTTTATTTTAGGGTCTTTATCATCAATTAAATGTTTTCCTTTTGTTAAACAATCCATTTAACTATAAATTTCACCTTGTCTTAGGGAGTGTGGGCTTTAACTACCTGGAATAAATATACATTTAATGAGGCATTGCTTTATTTACTATGGTTCAAATAACATTCATGCCATTAAGCGATCAGTATTCAGCAGCTGAGTGCAGTTGCTCAGAAAATGCTACCCTTCATTTAAGATTTCTTGAAAGTTGATGTCAGTCTCTCTTAATGCATTTTCTATCTAATTTTAGCATGTTTGTTAGACACGCCTGGATGCTCAGAGATAGTTATTTCCCATAGCTTGAACAGTGATTTAGCACAAATTGTGTTATATTTTTGGGCTTTATACTATTATTTAAAAAAATAAAATTTTACCATCTAACATTTTCCACATTTCTGTTGTATTTTGTTATAGACATCATTATGTATTTTGTCCACTTGAAGGACAAAATTGTGCATAATAATGGTAAATAAAATGTCTTGGTTTAGAAATATGTAAAGACTTGCAATGCAGACACTTTCCAGGTCATGTCTTCACCTTTGTAAAATTGTAGTGGTGTCCTAACACACCAGCATCTCAGAGGACTATATTTTTAGTGCAAGTAATATAAAATTCATTTTATTTTGTGCATGTTTGAGAAATAGGACAACATCAATGCCTCAAAATAACCAGATTAAGTTCTTCTTGAAATATTGAAGAATATTCTTGGGATCTGTGACTCCTGTCCTCTCATATTCTTTAACCACTATCCTTGGTGGACTTGTCTTTTACTGCTGATTCTTCAAATGGTACCAAGTTTCTTGCTTTGCTCTCTTCTCACTTTATATCAGAGATTGGAAGCTGGTGACTTCACAGACCAAATCTGGTCTATGGATAGTATATTATGATAATAATGATTAATTTTGGCTCTTGCAATACTTGGAAACAAATTGATTCAAAATTTAACAATTCGGGTATTATACATTAAATCCATTTTTAGCTGTCCCTGAAACCTAGACTCTCTGGACCCCCTAGGTTGGTATTTCCACCTGGCAATAGTTGGCTGGAGCTGTGTGCCGGCTGCCTCTTTAGACGGGACATGCCCTGCCTCTTCCACCTGTAACTCCCTTTGGTATCCTTCAAACACTGAGTGTAAGTCTCAGTTATCTGCTTATCACACTTGGACTGTTGTTTTCCTTATAGTACAGAAATATTTCTTGAAATTTGTGTCTCCATAAAAAAATCAGAAAATGAAAGATATAGAGAGCTACGTGTTTGAAGAAAAATTGGAAGAATGCAAATGTCAATGTCCAAATGGCAAGTCTACTCTCTTGTTCCTGAAAGATTTCATTTACTTCTATAAGATTTTAACTACCATTTTTTTCCATTTCATTTTTTCTTAGTAATTAATTTTTTTTAAATTTCAGAATCATACAAGGGTATACATGTTTTCATTACATAATTTGCTTTCGTACAGTTTGAGTCAAAGTTGTAAGTGTGCCCTTCACCCAGTTAGTGTGCATTGTACCCATTAGGTGTGAATTTACCCATTCCCTCTTCCCCCCTCCTACCTACTTGATTTCCCTTGAGTCTTCCATATGGCACATAAGTGTTGATTGATCAGTTCCAATTTAATATTGAGTATATGTGGTATTTGTTTTTCCATTCTTGTGATACTTTGCTAAGAATGGTCCCCAGTTTCATCTGGGTCGTTACAAAAGATACTAGATCTCCATTCTTTTTTTATGACTGAGTAGTGCTCCATGGCATACATATACCACTTTTAATGATAATGGTTCTAAAATATGTATCTCCTTTTCAGATTTTTCTCCTAAACTTCTGGGTCATCTACATATCCATTGCTTATTTAGCATCTGTGCCTAAATGTCTCACAGACATTTCACACATAGCATGCCTGATGTGACCACATCATCTTACTCCCCAGATTTACTCTTCCACCTGTGATCTCTGTTGTGGCAGATTGTATTATTCTTCCCAACTGCTCATTCTTCCCTTCCCTGCAAGAGGATTCTGTCTCTCTATCCACTGCTCTGTGCATACAGTGTTTTCCTTGGGAGGAACATACTTTCTCACACCATTTAGATCAGGATCAGCCATGTGTCTTGTTTTAGCCAATGACATATGATCAGAAGTGACACCAGTCTGAGCAGAAGGATTTCCATTGTGTGGTTTCACCAGCTCTCTTGCTCTTGCTCTCTTCATTAAGAAGTACAAATTACAGATGAGTTATTCTCCTTCCACCTGGATCTGAAGTGAAAGAACAACTAAATTACTGGATAAAATATTTTTTTAAAATGTGTAATTAGGCCAGATGCAGTGACTCATACCTGTAATCCAAGGGCTTTGGGAGGCTGAACTGGGAGGAACACTGGAGGCCAGGAGTTTGAGACCAGTCTGAGCAAGATAGTGACACTTTGTCTCTAAAATAAATCAATAAGTAAATAAAAATTATCTGCGCATGGTAGTGTGTGCCTGTTGTCCTAGCTGCTTGGGAAGCTGAAGTGGGAGGATAGTTTGAGCCCAGGAGGATCCAGGTTACAGTGAGATAGGATCATGCCACTGTACTCCAGCCTGGGCAACAAAGCGAGACTCTGTCTCTCAAAAAAAAAAAGTATAATTATATGGAAAGTGAGAACACTTCTCAAAGACCAAAAACAGTAAGAAATTATGCATCTCTGTCTAGATCAGTGCTAACGTCAGCATTTGCACTAAGGGTATCTGCTGATCCTTGGTGATTTAAAGTTTTGAATTGTAATGGGAAGATTATCAGAGTCAAGAACACTTGGGATCATGTTTAAGATGAGAGATTGGAGCAAAACCCTGAGGCAAATGCCGGAATCTGCAAAAAACATTTTACGGTAGTGAAATATCTTATTTGGGAGAAGGGAAAGAATAAGGATAATTGCCTTTCTCCGTCTTGGCCATGGATGGGTGAGGGGAAAATGAAATTCTTCCTTTGAGAATTTTCAGCAAGCCTTCCCTTTGGTTTGAGGTCAGAATTCACATGTCCCATATACCTGGGAAAAAACCCAAGCCACAAATTTATGTAAAAGTGGTCCTAGGCTCGTAGTACACACAGGTTCCTGCCATTTTAGCAAACTCGAATCCTCTATGGAGACACATACTTTAAACTCAGCCCACAAAGAAATCACACCAATAAAGTTTCAAGGAACATGAGTTCACAAAAAATATTTAAACAGCGCTTGAGAAAGCAAGCCACCTTCAGCAAAATTTAGCAGAACAACAAAATGAAGAGTTAGATTCACAAAGTGGCATATATTTGAATGTTAAAACAATACAGAAAAAGTGTTTAATGTATTTAATGAAAAAAGAGAATAGTTTTAGGGCCTTGACCAATCGTCTTTTCATGGATACCAAGATAAGAAATACTGCTTTAGAGAGTAGTGGGTTTTTTTGCTTTTGTTTTTAAAATCGCACCAGGGAAAGGGGGAGGAGGGGAAGTGAGGCCCCAGTTCCACAACCCCTCCTGACGCAATCTTTTCCCTTTAAATGAAGGGGATCTCCTTCAACAAGGTGGGGAAACACATAGAGTAGTTTTATTCAGGCTTTGTATCACATTCATTCTATGCCTCTGTGACTGAGGTCTTTGCAAGAGTAAGTGGTACAGTTTTGGTGCAAATCCTTCTCTCTTGGAATGCTTAAAGAGATAACAGTAAAGATATTTCAATTTTATAATTGGTATGAGTGTAGTTTCTTATAAATTCACATTTTTCTTTGTGAAGAAAGAGTAAAGCATTTAAATGGAGGTTAACTGAATCATAAAATATTCAACCCTAATACACAATGGAAAAATAATTTTCCATTTTCAGAACTATTATTTCAGATAAAACTCTGGCTTTGAACCATTTGTTGCAGGTGTAATGGCATATTTTGAAAGCCAAACGGTAAGACACAAAAATATCTTTAAATTTAGCTTTCTATTTCTGACCTCTTTGGATTCAGTAAGCATTAAAAATTAACAGTTGTCACTTGAAGAGAATAAAAGATTTTTAAGTGACCAGCTTAATTTTTTAATACTTTATAACTCATAGAACAAATGAGGTCATTTTCAATAAAAATATTTTATTAGTTCAGATTCATGGAAGGTCAAGTTAGTCTAAATAAGAGAAAGTTGGAATTAAATAGTACTTGAAAGTAAAGGCAAGGTCGTTTCATAGTTTCAAATGCAACACAGAAGCTTAAAGAACGAAATATTTCTTAACAGAAGTCCTTGGGAAATTGCTTTAAGAACAGATAAGGCAGATTAGCAGTTACCACATATAAATGAGTGGCTCAGTAGTTCATTTATTTGCTCTAAAATTCCCACTTGAGATTTTGTTTATTAATTTAAATTTTAGCAAATTATTTCTTCACAAGTTTCTATGATTTCTGGCTAACATTTGAAATCAGTGTTAACTAAAAGAGCTACCATAACTACTGGGTTCTCTATAGAATCTAATATAATAGAATTTCATGTCCTACAATAGAAAGTATAAGTCTCAAAGGGCACAAACGTAACTACTTGTACCTGAGTAGCAAACCTGTGTCTGATTTCCTGGAGGATCATAGTGTAAACATAGAGCTGTCTTCTGCTCATTTGCTTCACACATCTTCCAGGTAATTCCACTCGTCTTTACCTTCAGGTTTCAGTCCCACCTATCTGGGGAATGGTTTTTGCTTTAACATAACCCATAGGAGATCTCAGGATGAATCAAAGATTTGGCTTTCAGTTCCCTTTGCCTCTTGCATGCTCATCTTTTATGATTCTCTGATCACTAATGTTCAGTCACTTGCCTGAGTTCTTGCCTTCAACTTCTAAGACTCCTTGTGCTTTCTGTTAAGTTAGACTTCTTGGGTTATGAAGATGTTCTTCTTTTCCATTTTAATATTTATAATATGTGACAGATCCCATAAACCTTGCCTGAGTTCTCAGTTCTGATTGCCCTGCTGCAGACTTCTGTTTGGCCTGCTTCCATGTTTATACTCTGCATTCAGTTTTCCTGGGCCCCAGATCCCTCCACGGGCAGGGAGGCCAGGGCTTGTCCAGCTGCCATGTGTCCTGGTTTGCAGCCATATCATCTCCCATTCAGGCCTATCTTGTAGTGGGAGCCAGGTTGGCTGAATCTGAGAGGATCCAAAATTTTAGAATCAAGTAGGACAGATAAGTATTAGAAAGCAGAAGAGGTTCCACCACATAAAGCAATACTAAAACAATTATTGAGAATGAGAGCAGCCAAGGAATAAATCAGGGAGAAGAGGCAGGGAACAGTGGAAAAGTGAGAGATTTTGGCTAAATATTGGAGCACATGAGGCTCTCCCCGGGTCTTGCAGGGACATCTAAAAGATGTGCCATTTAAGAGCTGGGCTGAACAGAAACCTGATTCCAACTGTGTGCTGGTAACCTACTAACACCCATGGATTGGAAATGGTACATGTGCCCTTGCCATGTATGCCATGTATGCCCTTGCCATTATCTAATGGATTCTGTCTTAGAATCTCAGAAATTTTAGAGGTCAAAGAATCTTTAGAAATATTCGAATCACTCAAGGTTTCATTTTTTGTTCTTTTGGTTGACTTTTTTGAAATATATACTTAGAAAAACACAAATAAGTGCACAATTCTTAGAATTCTTAGAATGAGCACATTCTAACCACCATCCAAATCAAGTTAGAATATTTCCTGTACTCCAGAAGCTTCTGTCGTGCTCACTCTTGGGCATTATCCAACTCCACAGGTAACTACTATCTGACTTCCATTAAAGAGATTTTTAAAAATACTTTTCTTTCCTAAGTCTAACACTTCTGGGAAATGTTTAAATATTAAACAAATATTCGCTAAGCACTTCTTGTTCACTAAGCAATAGGGATTTTAAAAAGAATAAAATATCACCTTTGCCCTCTAAAAGAGAGGTCAGCAAATGTTTTCTGTAAAGGGCCAAAAAGAAAATATTTTAGGGTTTTGGGCCACATGGTCTCTGTTACAACTATTCAAATCTATTGTTGTGTAAAAAAAAGAAACAGAAATGAATCTGTGTCTCAATAAAACTTTATTTATGGGCATTGAAATTTTAATTTTATATAATTTGCACATGCCATGAAATGTTCTCCTTTTGATTTTCATTTCCCAAACCATTTAAAAATGTAAAAGCCATTCTTAGCATGGTTATACAAAAGCAAGCAGGGGGCGGGATTTGTCCTGTGGGCCTAGATTGCCAACCCTGGTTTAAGAGTTTAATATTTAAGATGGTCTAGAAGGGGATAGAAGAAAATAAACAGATACTCCAACTTTAATACAGTACTTTAAGTCTTTTTGGTGTGGTACATTCACAGTTCTATTAGAGTTCACAAGTGAGAGGGACTAACACTGTTCAAGTATGTCAGAGAAGATTTCATGAAGCGAAATGAGGGAGCAGGACTCTGCTTTGGCTGGAGGTTGTCAGGACCTCTTTGGACCTCTTTAGGGAGGAAGCATTTGAGCTGAGAACTGAAGAGTGAGACAGAGCTGCAGTAGGAGAGCTGGAGGCCGTGCCTTCCAAGCAGGAGGAAGAGATCACAGGAAGTTTCTGAGAGGGCCTTCAGCACATCTGTGGGAAAGGAGGAGTGTCTAACGGGTAACAGGCATTCAATAAATGTACCCATTGCTGTAATTATCGTGACCTCTTTTAGGTTAAGAAACTGAGGAGTTAAGGATTAAGTATACAAGGCCCACATGCATTAATACAAAAATATTTTATTTCTATATCATGTGTTATTCACTTTATTTTAAAAATAACTGTTAAACTAGACTCAAATACAATAATATTTTAGGAATCAATCATTCAAACATATACTGAGCACCATATGCCAACCACTGTACTATACAATGGGCATCCTACGATGAAATAGAAAAATGCCTGGCTTTAAGGAACTTCCCTTCTAGTGAAAGAAGAAAATACTGGAGTGCAGTGTAAGCACAAAAAGAAAGTTATGAGGTAGGAAGAGCCAGGGTAGGGGAAGAGAAGATGTTTTAGGCCATATAACCTAAAATAAAGCAAGCTGCAATGAATAAAAGAAAAACTGAGTATTCACTTTTTCTACTCCAAAAGGAATACTTATACACTTTTGGTGGGACTACAAACTAGTATAATCCCTATGGAAAGCAGTATAGAGATAAGTCAAAGAACTTAAAGTAGACCTACTATTTAATCCAGCAATCCTACTATTGGGCATTTGCCCAAAGGAAAAAAAAAAGTCATTTTATAAAAAAGACACTTGCACTGGAATGCAGGCACAATTCACATTTGCAAGATGTGGAATCAACCCAAGCGCTCATCAATACATGAGTGGATTAATAAAATGTGGTATATGTATACTGTGGAGTACTACTCAGCCATAAAAATGGGGAACTAATACCTTTTATAACAACCTGGATGGAACTGGAGACCATCCTTTTAAGTGAAGTATCACAAGAATGGAAAAACAATCACCACATGTACTCAGTATTAAACTGGAACTAATTGATCAACACTTACATGCACATATGGAAGTAAAACTCAATGGAAATCAAGCAAGTGGTGGGGGAGCAGGGCTTAGGTAAATTCATACCTAACGGGTACAATGCACACTACCTGGGTGATGGACACACTTATAACATTGACTCAAACTGTGCAAAAGCAATACATGTAACCAAAACGTTTGTACCCCTGTAGTATTCTGAAATAAAAAAATAAACTTTTTCTATGCCAAGGAAAGAGGAAAGTCTGATGCGTTAAAAGATAGCCCTCACTGACCAGTAAAAAACAAAATACAATTTCAACAGGAGAGATGTCTTTTTCCTGAGTGAGTGAAGAAACATAAGCTTTTTTCTTGTTCTATATTTTCTTGAATCTTTATATAAAAGAGCCACATTCAAGAGCTGACATCATAATAAATATTGTCCACAGAAATGTTTTTATTAGAGCCATTTGGTAAAGACACATGTCTTATTACAACCCTGGATAGAAGCAGAGGACATTGCATTAATGTGGTTTATGTGGCCCACTATGGCCGGATAGGACATTCTAATCTCTTCTTCTTCGACCCTTGAATTGAACTGTTTGCATTTTCTAAATTTATTATGTAATTTCCCACATTCCAATGATTCCCTCTTTTGTGCTGTTCATTATTACCAAAGTGTCTTAATATTCACGATTATGTCATATTCATCCATTGAGACTGAGGTCAGTCATCAAATCCAAGAATTATTTCCTAAATGTGCAGGTTGGGCCAAGTGTCTTTTACTCTGCTTTCTTGGCACTTTGTCCATACCTTATCAGTGCACTTGCTATATTACATTGAAAATATTGATGTATGGATCACTTTATTCAACTAGACTATATAATCTCTTAAAAGAAAAGAGCCACGTCTTTTTGTTAATCATCATGTCTGTGATACTCAGAATAATAAGTGCACATTAAATGTTTACTGATGCTTTATAAGTCTGGTAAGCCTATGGAATAATGAACCTGAGTAACACAAGTTGATTTTGTTGCTTTCTGACTTGATACCGGAATTTACTATAATAAATCATGCATGCATCTCCTTAGAAGAGGTCTTATGAATATCAATTGTCTCTATTCACCATAGGCCCACTCTGCAGACAGTGCAAAGTTGAAATAATTAGCACACACCTAAGTGCTCATGTGGTTTTCTCGTCTGGCTTATAGTCCTGCAGTGATGCTGGACCCCCTCCTCTAGTACAAAGTCATTATTTCTTCTTCTCAGACTCTGCGTAAATGCATGCTATAGTCTGAAGTTTGTTTCCCCAAAATTCATACACTGAATCCTCACCCCCAAGGTTATAGTATTAGGAGGTGAGCCTTTGGAAGGTGATTATGTTATGGGGTTGGAGCCCTCATGAATGGGATTAATGTCCTTATAAACAGTGGTATGAGACAGATCCCTTGCCCCTTTGCCACGTGAAGTTAGAGTGAGAAGACGGCTGTCAATGAGGAAGCAGTTTCTCACCAGACACCTAATCTGCCTTGATCTTGGATGTAGCCTCCAGAACTCTGAGAAATATATTCCTCTTTTTTTAATAAGCCACCCAGTTTATGGTATTTTTTATAGCAGTCAAACAAGACAGTATATCACCTCTTTTGTTGCTTTCTCAGCATGTTCTGGCTTTTTTTCCTCAGCCTGATTCAAGTTCATGAAGAAAGTTTCTGTCAAAATCTTTCTTCCAAAATACAGAGCAGATTTATTTCCACAAGATACATCATGCAGAATCCACCACCCTGTGATTATTATATCTACTGTCACACATTTATCTTTAGGGATTTCTTCATTAAGTGCCAGCAGTGGTGGTGCATTGGGGTTTCACAAGCTTTCCCAACAAAAGTTTTTCTCATGAATTCCATATCCAGTTTCAAAGTACCTTTCACAGCTAATTTTTGGCTAGAAAGTTGATGCACTGTGATCAAATTTTCTCTGTTCTTTGTTTGAATCTGAAATAAAATTTATCTTTATCCTTAGGCACACAATTCAAGCTTCTTTTTCCATCATATTTTACCTTCAAGGAAGCATTGAAAGTGGGCACATTATGATCCAGAGTAAGAGTAAGTGACTTTTTTATTAGAGAAAACAAATTTTAAAACCCACATAATATAAAATTTGCCATTTTAATCATTTTTGGGGGGATTTAAATACTTTTATTATTTTTAACAGTTTTATTGAAATATAATTCACATATCATACAATTCATCCTTTTAAAATATACAGTTCAATGTTTTTTTAGTATGTTCACAGAGCTGTGAAATCATCACCACAATCAATATTAGAATATTTTCATTCAATAAGTGAACTCCATAACTGTTAGTAATCATTCCCTATATTTTCACCCACCCCATCAGAATGATGGCCTCAGGCAATCACTCATTTAGTTTCTGTTTCTGTATGTTTGCCTATTCTGTACAATTTTTTGTCCTTCCTATCTAACTGTGATTGTTTATCCTTTTACCAACATCTCCCCAGCCTCAACCACCCAAGCCTCTGGTAACCGTAATTCTATTCTCTCCTCCTATGAGATCATCTTTTTTCGGATTCCACATATGACTGCAATCATATGGTATTTGTATTTCTGTGCCTGGCTCATTTTGCTTAACATAATGTTCTCCAGGTTCACTCATCTTGTCACAAATGACAGGATTTCATTTTTATGACTAAATAGTATTTTATTGTGTATATATACACCCTATTTTCTTTATCCATTCATCCATTGATGGACACTTAGGTTAATTCCATGTCTTGGCTATTGTGAAGACTGCTATGATAATCTTTGAATGCAGATGTCTTTTTGCCATACTGATTTCAAGTCCTAAGTATATACTTCAGTGGTGTTAGTATACTCACATTTGTGAAACAGATCTCTGGAACTTTTTAATCTTGCAGATCTGAAATTATATATCCACTAAACCACTTCCCTCTCCCCCTTCCTCAATTTCCTGGTAACTACCAGTTTACTTTGTTTCTATGAATTAGTCTACTTTAGGTACTTCAAATAGGCCAAATCATATAGTATTTGCCTTTTTGTGACTGGACTATTTCACTTAGCGTAATGCCCTCAAGAATTATCCGTGCTGAAGCATAAGTCAGAATTTCTTTTCTTTTTAAGGCTAAATAATCTGCCATTGTGTGTGTATTTATTACATTTTGCAATCTATTCATCTGTTGATGGGCCCTTGGGTTGCTTCTACTTCTAAGCTATTGCAAATAGCTCTGCCATGAAGATGAGTGTGCAGATATCTCTTCAATATCCTGTTTTAGATTTTTTTTTTTGATGAATACCCAGAAGTTGGATTGCTGGATCATATGGTAGTTATATTTTTAATTTTTTGAGGAACATCCATACTGTTTTCCATAGTGGCTACACCCATTTATATTCCCACCAACAGTGCACAAGGTTTCCAATTTCTCCACATCCTTGTCAACACTTGTTACTTTCTTTCTTTTTTTTTTTTTTGTGATAGTTAGCCTTTCAAATGGATGTGAGGTGATATGTCATTACAATTTTGATTTGCATTACTCTGAAGAGTAGCAATGTTAAGCATTTCTTTATATGCTTGTTGGCCCTTTGTATATCATCTTTGGAGAAGTATTTGTTAGAATCTGTGCCCATATTTTAATATTTTAATTGATTTTTTGTTGTTGAATTGTAGGAGTTTGTTATATATTCTAGATATTAATCTCTTATTAGATATATAATTTATAAATATTTTCTTTCTGTAGGTTATCTTTTCATTCTATTTGTTATGTCCCTTGAGGCACAAAAGTTTTAAGTTTGATGTAGTCCCATTTGTCTATTTTTGCTTGTGCTGCCTGTGCTTTTGGTGCCATATCCAAAAAACGTTAACAAATACAATGTCATGAAGCTTTCCCCCTATGCTTTCTTCTAAGAGTTTTATCTTTCTAGCTCTTACAGTTAGGTCTTTTATCCATTATATGGTGCCATATCTTCTCTTAAAGGATTATTTGCTTTAATGGAAGCATTATGACTAACAGTATAAATAGGGAGTGACTTAGTGTCAACTAGAAATGCGCTGGGGCCAATTAGGTCTTAAGCTCTTTAAAGATGTGAACTTCTTCCTCTTCTTGAGAAGGTAAGTTTTTTTGAGTGATCAAGGTAGAAAAGTGGAGACACAAACTGCTAATAATATCTAATGAACCCCAGTATCTCACACTTCTGAGCTGTGGATAGCATGAGTATCTCTTGTTTAGACACAATACATCCTAAAACCTACACCTTGAGCTGTGGTCTCATCACCAATCACTTAGCACGCTTTTGTCCTCAGTGTGATGCATTGCGTTTCAAAAACTCAGAGAAGGAGGGGCATAGTTTGCAATAACAGCTTAGTTTGCAAGAAACTTTATACTTCAAAACAAAGGAATGTTGTAATATGTACTAAATGAAATATTATGTACCTACTTAACTGTTTACTGTGATTTAAAAATAACATGAAAGCTAGGGGCTTGGTGGTCCATGCCTATAGTCTTAGCTACTTAGGCGGCTGAGGCTGGAGAATCCTTTGAGACTAGGAGTTGGAGACTTCAGTGAGTTAAGGACACTCCATTGTACTCCAGCTTGGGTAACCCTGTCTCCAGGGGGGGAAAAAATAGCCACAAACAAGAAAAAGGTAAAAGAAGGTCATTATTTTAAACACTGCCTCTGATATATTCACATAAAGAAACTGTGGTTCATTTGATTTTTTTTAACTTTACTGTTTTTCAGGTATTCTTGAACGGACAGATATTATTTTCAAAAAAACTAATACATGCATTTGGACTCTAGGATGAGATTTTTAAAATTGTAATATTAATACAATAAGTTCATTGATTGCTAAGTGTGTGCAAAATTAGCGCTAGGTACTGATAAATATAAAAAGATAAATAAGAGAAGGGGCCTTTTCCTTAAAGAACTATATTATAGTAGGAGAAATGAGACTTTCACACATAACATAATAAATGGTAGAAAGTAGCAAATGCTCTAGAGCAGAGATGCAGGGGAAGAAGGGTTTATGACCACTGCCTTGCATCATTTGTTATTTACTTTTTATGTGTACAAGTCACCTTTAGATCAGTGAATAGCAAAGCTAAATTCATAAAATAGGTCTGTGTGTACCTGTAAAACATTTTATTTACCATTCATATTTTTGAGAACAGGAACCTTGTTGCTACTGTTTTATTGGATCTCTTTCCTCCCAGATTTGGAAATGTTTTGTAAAGGAAGAAACAAGGATAATTTAATTTCAACAGACTTGTTTTGACATGACTCTAATATGAAGTACATCTGGGAGGTACAGTAGCTTAAAGACAACACTCAACTCATTTTCTGGTCCCAAAACAAACAAATTCACAGTGAATTTTAAACATGAAAATAACCTTTTATGGTGAAGATTTTAAAGGCTTCTAGAATTTAAGCAATGGCTTATACTAACAGCTGAACTCTTGATTTCCCAAACATTTCTAAAGCATTATAAAAAATAAATCTCTTGGCAAATATGAAATCTCATACTACTCTTTTCAAAATAGTCATCTGAAGCCAAAATGGAAAGCATACATAGAGAATAATAGGGGGAAAGGACATCAAATATTTATAGCATCTATCATTGCATTTCAATTTAGAATGCAGTATTGTGATAGTTATACAGATCACATGTAGTTACTATTCAAAGTACTTCAATAATAGGATGGCAGAATGAATACAAAATAGAGTTAAGCATTTCATTTTATTATTCAGTTTCCATCCTTTATTTTAGGTTATAAAGAGACAAATATGCAAGCACACAATGACTAAATTGACAGGAAAATGGAGTTAGGTATCTAAAGTTTAAATTACATTATTCAGAATATGTTAAGAGAACAATCAATGTTAGCATTTTGAGAATTACAAAAGAAGAGAACATTTTGGCATACTTTGATTGTGTTTTGAATTCATTCACATGGAAATTTTAAGAAGTTTATTTAAAGGAAAAGAAGAAATACTTTCTTTGGTAACTATATGTCTGTGTAAATAAATAATTACAATCCAATTTTTAAATGACTATTTTGCATGACAAAGATATCTTCATGTTCTAGCACACAGGTCCTTTCCACAACTATTGTGAGGCTCTGGTAACCTGTAGAAGTTACTTTCCAACTTTCCTTGACTACAACCCACAGAAAGAAATACATTGTTGAATCACAGCCAAGAAGATAATCTAGTTTATTCCCTCTCTTTGAGGCTGAATCATGTGTCAGCCATTCGCACTCATGTGAAGTTCTTCTATTCTTAAAGCTGCTATGATTCAGCTCATCTGTGAAATAAGTCTAATAAGAGTTGCCTCATTAGAGTTAAGAGGATTAAATCCAACGATGTAGGTAATAGATCCCATATGGGTATCATACATATGAGGCAGTGAAAAAAAAGAGTACCTATTACTACTATTATTAAGGAGATGATATGGTAGCCTGCTTGAGCAACCTCTTTTAAACTGTAAAAACATTTATTGTCAAAAAAATTTCCTCTTATATTTCTCTTAAAGAATTTCATTTCCTATGCTACAATTCATACCATATTCTAGCATTTATGGAAATGACCTCTTATTTATTTGTTTCATGTTTTTCTCACCATCCTTCTGTCATCCTCTAATGTCGTGAGCTCCCTGAGGTTAGGAACCTGTCTTATTCCAGTTTTATGCCCAGCGCATAGCATTGAGCGTGGACACAGTCAATTCTTAACATATACTGGTTTAATGGGTGTGAATATGAAAAAAACAACAACATTTTTAATTAATATATGTTCTTGTCCTTTTAAAATTGATTTTATTTTTTAAAAAATAATATAGGCACATGATTTATCAGTCAAATAGAATAAATTAATATGTAACAAACTATAGTAATTTTCTGCCAAACTCTTCTCCAGTTTCCTTTCCCAGAGGCAATCACTTTTGACTCTTTTAGAGTTTTTTTCTTTATATGTTACTGTATTTCTAAATGATATGGACATATTCATATCTTTTTTTTAAATGGAAAAATACATTTTATTATGCCATATAAATTGAGAATGAGTACCAAGATAGAAAAAACAGAAGTGTTTGTCTAGTCCAGATGAAAACATTTGGTCCTATACAGACTTTTCAGGAATATATAATTTCAGCATTTCTTAGAGATTGTATTTTTGCATAAATGGTATAATCAATAATGAAGAGTGTGTTAAGGGAAACACTCTTATATCTTGATTATTCCATTTTAGTTGTTCTCTACTGACTTTCTAATATGTTGGTTGAGGATCTAAAACTTCCCTAAAACTAAAGCTAAAACATCCTAAAACTTCCCTCTCCTCTGCCTCGCCTTCTTATTTCGGACAGTAGAGTTATATTAAAAGATTTTGTTTACATCTATATTCATTGCTTAAATTATCATGACTATACAAATAATATTTCTGGCTGAGCATTTCAGAAATTTACTAAAATTACATTTCCTTATGTCTTTTTTATTTTTGAAATTAATGATAGCCTTGCTTCTTCATTAGACTGATTTCATTTTGCTAATTTTTCATATCTTTCCAACAGTCTTTCAGTACCAATTGCCCAAAGAATATTCTTATGAGGTAATCTATAAACTGTTTTTTATGAGTTCGTCCAGCTAGAGATTCCTTTCTTTTTCTATTTGAATAGACTGCTCTTCAGAGATACCCTAAAGCACTTGTCCAGAAACTTTCCTTCCTTGCCAAGATAAAAATTCCCTTGATTTTCTTCTAATTTGCGTGTCCTGTTTCCTTGATCCCCTCTTTTCTTCTTTCTTGTTTACTCTCTTGTTTTATTGGAGCATATCCTTTATTTCATGAGAAACAGTGCATGGGAAATACAATATTTGAGGATTTCCATACCCAAAAATGTCTTTATTTTACCATAACACTGGTAGGGTGGACATCAATTTCTATGCTGGACAGACTTTTTTCTTCACAATTTTGAAGGTACTTTTTCATTCCCTTCTAGAGATCAGTAATGCTGTTGAGATGGCTGAAGTTAATTTGATTCTTCCCTTTTGCATGGCATACTAGCTTCTTTTTTTTCTTTTCAAGCTTATCTTTGTTGTCCTGAAATTTCACTTATAGGCTGGAGTGTGGATCTATTTTTCATCTTTACTGCTGTCACGTAGTAGCCCTTTTAATCTGGACACTCATGTTTTTCAGTGCTGGGAAATTTTTTCTGAATTATTTTGTCAATGAGTCCCTGCTTTAATCTGATTTCTTTTTTAAAAACTTCTTGATTCAAATATTGCACCTCCTTGACTGTCTGTCATTTCCCATCTCTTTTTACTCTAATTCCTGGATGATTTCCTTGACATTATCTTTAATCACTACTATAGAGTTTTTCATCTCTGCTACCATGCTTTTTATCGTGTTACTTTTTTATTATTATTATACAAATGTCTCTTTTTATCTAGCATCCTGTTTTTGTTTCATGGATGCAATATTTTCTCTTATTCTCTGAGAACATTTGAACTTTCTGCTCCCTGTAAGGTCTTTCTTTCAGTTTTTGTTTTTGTCTCTGTTGCTCATGTTAGAGCCTTCCTCTGATGTCTTATCCTTGTCTTCTCATTTTAAGTGTGGGGAACTAAAAAGTTGTTAACATTGAGCCAGCCTTCTGAAATCTGTAAGGGAATTCAGGGGTCTCAGCATTCCATATTCACTACATCTATGTTCACTTTTTTGTCAAATTTTCACACTGTGTTTGGAATTTCCCAGTCCAAAGACCTTCTGTTTTGTCTTCAAAGAATAAAATTCCAGTATTTCTGGGTTGAAGGAGGGCAGTCACCCAGCTGCAGAAAGTGACGGAAGGATTCTTTGGATCTTACTACTTCTTAAAACAACTTTCCACCAATCCTCTGTTTTCAGCCTCTGCCTTCACTGCCAGTTCTACAGATGGCACCAGTTCCTGAGTCTTTGTTCAGTCTCGATATTGTGTTGGTGCCCTGCTCTCTTCACAGCTACCTCACAGTTCTAATTTCATCCTTTTTACCTGTTCTGTGAAAATGAAGCTGGGCCAATTAAATACTTGTCTTTGCAGCTGGCATAATGTTAAGCTTTGTTACTAGGGGATGTTGGCAAGATGCTGCAGGATGAAGGGGCTTTCCTTCTTGGGTCCAGTGTGTTCCCTTTGTCAGGGTCCTAAAGCATGAGTGGATTCTGCAATGCTAGGCTCTTCCCAGTGCAGGCAA
Source organism: Lepilemur ruficaudatus (assembly GCA_963574885.1). NCBI lineage: Eukaryota > Metazoa > Chordata > Mammalia > Primates > Lepilemuridae > Lepilemur > Lepilemur ruficaudatus. Next base: position 46,488 of record CAUYRT010026999.1, on the reverse strand, counting down.
CTTCTCCAGTGCCTGGCCTCACAGCTCATGACAGGTGGCAGAACTCGGTGGCCCTCAGCTTCCTCAGCATCTCCCCATCAGGCAGTTTTATTTAATATAATGTAACAGAGTGCTTCCAGTGAGCCGTCTCCCTAGGAATAGTTACCCCTGCCACCCTGGAGGGTATATTTCCAGCAAGTTCCAACTGAGCAGCATCACCATCCTCTCTGCATCCCGTGAGCCACTTCTGTGCCTTCTTCCGCAAGGTCTGGATCTTGGCCTTTGGGGTGGGAGTTGGGGAGTGAGACGTTGGAAATCTAGGCTCATCCTTGAGCTCTATCTCTTCCTAAGGGGTAGTGGCTACTCCATATAGCAGCTACTCCTACATTCACCAGAGTCCTTTTTACTTCTTACTGGCTAATACTTGGTTACTCCAATCCCCTGTTATAGTTAGTAATTCTTTATATTAAATTCTCCTGCTCAAATTACAGTATTGTAATTTATTCTTGACTGATACAGTCATTTAAAGCCGAGGAGAGGCTGTCTGCCACCACAAGGTAATAGCATGGTTGATCTGCCCCAACCAACTCTCCATTTATCCCCTGGCTATCCCTACTGGCCTGGACTATGCTCCCCATCTCTAAACACTCATTTTTTCCCCAAGAGTCTAAATTACTAGTAGTTTTTAGGACCTACAAAGCAGATAAGTACTCTGGGTCTTAAACATATGCATTTCCCTCACTCTGGAAATCCCTAAATGTATTAGCTTGGTGCACTCATCTCTCAAGTTTGCTGAATTGCTACCTTTTCTGAGAAGACTTTCCTGGCTCTTTCTCATGAAATTATTAATGGTTGGTTTTATCTTTTGCTCCCCTGTGGACATAAGCCATTCACAGGTCTGTCTCCCTGAGTTTGTGGTGAGCCTTTTATCTTCCTTTGTATTACCACATCTCGCATGCTGCCCTTTTGTCACATGTTAAGAACTCAATAAACCTTTGTGAAATGAATGAACATGCTTAATTTTTAAGGAATCTGATTTACGGTTTTCTCAATAAAGAATGGAACTATGAATATAAAGCAAGATAAAGGTGAGGTTTCAGGACAGGAAAAAAATGTTAAGTGGTAGGATGATTCACCCTTGAAGTGTAGCCATATCTCCACTGCTGTCACCACAATTATGGCTGCACCACCCTGCTATTGCAAAGCAGCTCTCAGGCCAGCTGGAGCTCAGAGCTCTTCACAACTCACATGAGCAGAGCAAAGTGACACAGGTGCGTATAATTTAAGGGAAATTGATTGTCAGTATGTTCCAGTATTCTGGTGGACATCTGCATTCATAGGTCAACAGGTATAACTGAGAATTTGTAGCTCTCGAAAAAAATCAGAAATTTTAGCACTTCATAGATTTTTTAAATTTGCCAATTTATTCTATACAACAGAGTTAGGATTTACCTGGGATGGAATTCGGCCTATATACAAGGACTGCTAGACTACATTACTGTGACTACAAACTACTTGTTTCTTTCTTATGAAAGTAACATATTAGCCTAAAATAATGACAGAAAAAAATAATTTCATCTATAAAGTAAAGATTTCTGAATTTTCCAGGCATTGTTTCAATGGTTTGCTTTGAAATGTAGATATTTAAATATATGTTAATTAAATTTCTATTTTGTTCATATATTGTGCAGGTTGATAAAGATATACTGTTAAATAAATTGTAGAGCACAGAGGACGTTCACAGAATGTCTCTCTAAATGTACCAATATGTTCATTAGGCACATGATACTCATAATGCTTGCATATGAATAGTACTTGTACTCAGTTTAAAAACTCACTTTTACAGTAACCTTTAAGATGGGCAGGAATTGTTATCTTTTACAGTGGAAAGATAACTTAGCAGTCGTGAGGTTATTTATCAAAGGTCACACAGCCAGTATGTTGGAAAACAAAGACTTTAATTGAGGGCTCTGTCAGTTATTCTGGGGTAAGTACATAACTTTAACACAGTAAACTATAAAAAGAAGATCAACATTTTAATTAACAGGTCAACTCTTTCTCTCTCTTATACAGAGATTTATGCAAGGTTGGGCCACCAAAAATATCAACTAATTAAACACTAAGTACCAGTACTAAGTGTTGTTTTTAGTGATTTCTAAAAAAAACCAAATTCAAAGGAGCATTCTGTTAGTGTCTTTAGATAATTGCTTGCATGGTTGTTTTAGAAAAATAAATTATCTCTTAAAGGTTTTAAATAAATCAATAGAAAATTACAGATAAATAGATAGGAAGCTATAGTGAAGGATTTGGACAAGCTATAAGGTAATAAATCTATCCATTTATTTATTGATCAAATGTTTATTATGCTGCTCCTTTGTTTTAGTTGCTGAGATAGACACATTATAGATAGTAAAACAACACTCTCTGTGGTGAGCATTCTAACAATATGGACTGCATACTGGGGGTTTGACCATTGTACAGTAAGTTACTAAGCCACATGTGCTACTTATCACAAACCAAGTATACTGGGGATAACCTAGATATGGGACTGATTCCACTTGTTTGAGGGAAGCAAGGAAATCGGAGAAGGAAGAATATTTGAGTTGAGTCTTGAGGATAAACTGAGTAATTCAAGAGAAGAAGAGGAGGAAGGTCATTCCTGGTAAAGAACCAGGATGTGCAAAGACTGGAAGTTGAGAAAATATAATATTTTCCTCTAGGAAAGGTGAGGAATTCATCTTAACTTGAGAACAAGTTGCATGATGAGGTGAAGTGTTACAGCCAAGGCTGTGAAAATAGTTGGGAGCCTTTTGGCTGTGAGTTGTTTGCCTTTTATCTTGGAGGCAGCAGAGAGCATTAGAACTTGATATATCGTGGCAAGGAAAATAGATAAAATTTAGCTTTTAGGTCAAGAGTAGAAGAAGAGATACAAAGTGTTAAAAGTAAGAGGAAAAATAGAAGATAAAAGCCCTTCAGAACTAGTTCTGAATGTAACATTCTCTCTTTGATGTGGGGGGATAATTTCTTGCCCTAATTTAGTGATTTCCTACCCTGCAGGCCTATTTTTCCTCTCAAATTGCCATTAGGACTTTAGCCTTTGGTTCCATTACTTAGTGTTCTGCTTTCTTTCAAAACATTACTTGACGGCTGGTTTGAAGATCCTGTTCACTATCATTTAGCTCTTCTATATTAGTGTTGATACTTCTGAAAAGGCTCATCTCATCACAACATGTAAGAGAAAAACTCACCACCTTGGAAATGCAAGGATGTATATAATACAGAAATACCATAGCAAAGTTCAGGGGCTTGCCAAGTTGGTGAACTTGTTCTGGGGCATGTCAACAAATTCCCTTGAAGATGAAGGACAAATTATTGCATCTGACCCCTTCTAAGAAAGAGGCACAACACCTCGTGGGCCTCTTTGGATTTTTGGAAGCAACATATATCTCATTTGGACATGTTATGCTGACCCATTTACGAAGTATCTCTAAAGGCTGCCAATTTTGAGTAGGACCAGTGCAAGAGAAAGCAATGTATAACGTCCAAGCTGCCATATTAGCTGCCTTACAACTTGGGGCACATGAGTGAGCGGATGTTATGGTGCCTGAAGTGTCAGCGGCAGATAGGGATGCTGCATGGGAACTTTGGCAGGTCCCTACAAGTAAATCCTAGCATAAAGCTTGAAAAATTTTGGAGCAGAGCTCTCTCTCCTCTGCAGAAAACTCTCCTCCTTTTAAAAACAGTTTCAGGCTTGCTAATGGCCAAGAGACAAGTAACTGAAAGTTTGACCATTGTACAGTAAGTTACTAAGCCACATGTGCTACCTATCACAAACCAAGTATTTGGCACCAAGCCAAAACATTGGATATGTACAACAACACTCCATCATCAAATGAAAGTGGTACATAGCAGATGAGGCTCAAGCAGGTCTTGAAAGCAGAAGTTAGTGCAGGAGCAAGTATGACAGAGGCTCATGGCCAATATTTCTGCTTTGGTGCTTCCTCCATGTCAACCTGTACCTATGGTCTCATGGAGAGCTCCCTGTGACCAACTGACTAGGGAAGAATAAAATTTGGGGTCTGGTTTATAGGTGATTCTGCACAATGTGCTAGCATCACTCTGAAGTGGAAGGCTGCAAGGCTATAACTCCACTCAGGTAACCCTAAATGGCAATGCTAAGGGAAGTCCTCAGAGCAGTGCACCTGGCTGTTTATTTTTTGCCTAGAAGAAAAGCTGGCCAAATACGTGGATCTACCTCAATCCATATGCACTGCTTAATGTTTGGATGAATTGTCAGAGACTTGGAAGGAACACAATCAGAAAACTGGTCACAGGACAATCGGAGGAAGTGGTATGTGGATAGATCTGAATGTATACAAGAGTATGAAGATATTTGTGACCTATGTGAATGCTCACTGAAGAGTGATATCAGTAAAGGAGGATTTTAAGAATCTTATGAAAAGTTGCTCTTCTGTGGACATCAGTCAATAAGTTTCCCTAGCCACTGCTGTCCTAGCTAAATGGACACAGAAAGTGGCCATGGAAGCAAGAATGGAGGGAATGCATGGGCTGATCTGGGCATGGCCACTGCTGAATGTCCAATCAGCCAATAGACAAAACCTGAGACACTACTAACATGAAACTATACACCTGGCGTATTGTCAGCTGCCTGCTGTCAGAGTGATTATATTGGACTATTTTCATCATGAAAGTGTTGGTGCTTTATTTTCTGTAGAATAAATTCTTCTCTGGATATGGATTTTCCTTCTCTACCTGTAATGCTTCTGCCAAAACCATCATCCATGGTTAGTTTGGATCCAAGGCATACATGATTAACCATGTTATTCAACATCATGGACTTCTACACAGCATTGTCTCTGACCTATGATCCTATTTTTATAACAAATGCAGCGAAGCAATGTTTCATGTTTATGGAATTCACTGGTCTTAGCATGCTACTTATCACCCCAAAGCAGCTGGCCTGATTAAACAGTAGAATGACCTTTTGAAAACTCAGTTATGGTACCAGCTGGATAGCAACACGTTTGGGGACTGGAGTAATGTTCTCTAGAATTAGGTATATTATCTGACTCTGAATCTGAATCTGAATCTGAGACTAATACATGGTATTCTTCTTCCATAACTAAGGTGTAAGGGGTTGACACAAAGTGGCTATCTATCAACATTTTTGCGTCTTATTCCTGTAAATTTTGACTCTGCAGGTTTGGAGGTTTTACTTCCTAAGGGAGGGATATTTCCACAAGGGACTCAGTAATAGTTTCACCAAACTGGTTATTGATACTGACACCTGACCAGTGTGGATTTCTCACACCAGCTAATCAATTGGCAAAAAAATTGGGTTGCTGTTATACATTGGATAAAGAGGAGCATGTTTGGAATGGGAAAGGTATTTTGAGGTGCCATAGTACTTCCATATCCTGCAAGGGAATTTAATAGAAAACTGCAACTGACCAATAGAGGTGGGACTGATAAAGGTACAGACCTTTCAGAAATTAAGGTTTTGATTATCCAACCCGGAAAGAAACCACCACCAGGTGAGGTGCTTTCTGGGAGCACAGAGACTAAAGAATAGCTAGTAGAAGAAGAAAGTTATAAATACCAGCTATGATCACATGGCCAGTTGCAGAAATGAGAATTGTAGTTACAAACATTTTTTCTTTATTTTAACATAAATTTATTTGAGTCTATATTAACTGATAGTTCTTATTTCTTCTTTCCTTTTCCATTCCCATACTTTCTAAATAAGATGTGTTCGCAGTAGTTAAACTTACAGCTCAGTATTTACTTACAGGATATCAAAAGAGGAGCATGATTTAGAAGAAGAAATCACTCTAAGACAATATTTTGTGTATCATCTTCTGGGGAAAGGGATAGTATGTTTTCAGTTATGCAAGAGAGTTGCATCATGTTAGGCAAAAGCATAGATTTTCTTTTGTCTTATAAGAAATACAGTTAAAAGAGCTGTGCATTGATGCCCAGTTGACCAGAAGAGGATTGTTTCGGATTGCTCTGTGTCAGCTTGGTTAAACTGAGAACAACGTTTCCCAGAATCCTCTGCCCTGAAAGATTCTAAATTAAAGTTGACAAAAAGAGAACTTGTGTGAGATTTGGAAGGCACAAGTGTGAAACAGTGGCCTTTATTCTCTTTGTGGCCAAAGTGACCAGGAGAAATAGTTCTTCTTCACAACTGTTGTCCTGGGCAGTTAAGAGCAGTCCAGATCCTCAGCGCTTGCTTGGCTGTAAAGCGACAGCAGCCATAGGTAGCCTCCCACACACCTCTCACCAGCTCCCCCTTAGTCTCACTTTGCTGGCTAGATGTGCTGCTCTTTTCAGATATCCCTGCAATCACTCACTTTTTGACTTTTGACTTGGACCAGCACTTCAGGAGGAGTCTACACCTTCTTTGATCATCCTACTCTCCATCTGGACTGGCAATTACCCAGCTCCTCCACAGTTGGGTAAGGTATGATTCCTACAATGTGTCTCTTATTCCGTAGCACTCATAATGAACTCTACTTCTGTGATGAACCAAACATGCCCTCCAAGCTCTTGATTTTCTTGGAAATATTCATAATATTAAAATAGGAGAGGGATGACTAAGTGAATTTTAAGGAATTAGAAAGTTTTTCTGTGTAAGCATTTTTTCCCCTGAGAAATTTAATAAATATTACATAACAGAAAGACTTAGAAATTAAAAGTTTGAATTATTGAAATGGAGGGTAAGATCAGAAATATAATTATATTTATTAGGACTCTAAGTTTCAGAAACATGTCTTGAACTTACTGAAGCAGAAAAATGAATTTTCTGGCTCAAATTGCTGAGAAGTGCAGGATGTATTTGTTGGCTTTGGGCATAGCTGAATTTAGGTGCTTACACAAGGTTATCAAGAATCTCTCTTCATGCCTCTCAACTCTGCTTTCCTGGCTGATTTCATTCTCAGAAGCTCTTTCTGTAAGTGGTAGCAAAGATGAATATTGGCAATCCCAAGCTTATATTCTACAAGCTTAGTGATGCCAGTGGAATAAGAATGCTTTCCCCCAATACATTTAGCAAAAGTCTTTAAGCTGATTTGGTTGACATGTGCCCACCTCTTAAGCAGTAATTGTGGATTCTACTTGTGAAGGATAAAGTCAGAGTATGCCCCAAGAACTAGGGCAGCCCATCTAAACCTAATGCATTGGAAATAGAGACGTCCGTAAAGATAAGATGAGTTCTGTAGCCAGGATGTTTGGTGGGTAAAATCAATACACCTCCATTATATGACCTTTGGTTGTCCAGAAAACACATACGTTTTCTTTTAATTCATACATGTTCAAATTTCTTTTAATATATACATTGCTCCTATGTAACATAATGTAACTATTGTATACAGAACAAAATACCACATTCACCTCCTCTGTAAAAAGTACAAATTTGCACTGTACAGTTAATTCTATGTGCTTCTAGTATATTGAGCAGAAATTCTATGTACTTCCAGATGAGGATCTTTGCTTTATGCCTGTCAGTGTCAGACGTAGCTTCTCATGGTCGAGCAGTCTATGACTAAGTGGTATATTTGTTTAAACATCTATAACAAACATAATAGACAATAATAGGGTAAATGAAATATAAAATTCAATAAAATTATCATTTGAAAATGGGAAGAGGGAGGAAATTAATAAACAATGGTTCTACTCATCAGAAATTATAAATTCTTCCTGCCCTGAAAGGATATTGAGCTCCTTGGTCAGCCAATTTGTTTCATGGAAGATTTTATTTGACAATTTTATATTGTCCAGTAAATTACTTGACATTTGATACTGACATTGAGAAGGACTCTTTTTTTGGTAGCTGCCATATATTAGCAACCCATTTTCTACTGGGTTTGATGGTATAGGAAGTGCTTAGGGATTGAGTATTTCTAAGCATTTGTTTGCCAGGCTTACGGTTTCTCTGGGAGGAAAACTTTCTTAAAACCAGTTAATTTGCATTTGGTTAATGCTGTAGACTAGTAACTAGAACCTGAGATTGTATCGAGTCCTAGTCTCAGGAGAAATTGGAGTCTGTGGTTTCTGTTTCTTAGTATTAGGCCTCAATGATCTACCCATATTTCAACTCTTAGCTTAAAGGTTTATGGTGGTGCAGAACAATTATTTGGAATTGGGAGTGATAACTAATCCTCATAATATCTCTAGGTAGCATGACAGGGAAAGTTCTTTTCACTGTCTTTTAATTCAGATCATTAAATTGCAGTTTCATTTTTACATAAAATATCCTAGCTAACACCTTCTTTAGGTTTAGCACTCAAGGTTCTTAAGAAGGGTTAAGTGAATCATATTGTAGCTTCTCCCAGATCCTATTTTTATTTGCAACATTATTGTTAGCCTCCCTGGGTTCCCTTGCACTAACGTTTCCTTAGGGTGTAGAATTTGCCTTTTTCAATTTTTAAAGCTCATGGCTATCTGAATCTCAGCTGTCCTGGACTGTTAGAAACAGACATTGTGTTTTCTTTTTAGTGTTTCAATCGTGAAGCTTGAGAAAATTGGCTAAGATATTCTAACATTCTGACATTTTTCTACCAAGTTCTCTAAAGTTCTAGCCTCAGCAGCTATGTAACTTGAGTCTGAAGGTATAACAGGTAATATTTTAAACATCTGCTTTTCTACTATATAGCACAGATGGACTACTCTAAAGCTAGTATAAAAGGAGTATTCACTACCCTGTTGCCCACCCCAATTTGGTCAAGGCATGTATTTCTCAAACTGTAGCATTTCAGTGTACACACAGGTGACTTCCAATTGCTGGCACCTGTATCTCTGTACTTGGGCTTGGGCTTTTTCTGAAGTGCAGAAGGCATTTCTCTCCAAGCGTGTCCTGCAAGTCAGAAATATTAGAGAATCAACATTCCTCAGGAGCAGCTCTCAAATAGTGACTGATGGGAGTGGGTGAATAAAATACCTTTGAAATGTGTATTTTACACCAATCTACAGAATTAAGCTCTGGTCATCCACTGTTGTAGCTGGCTTCATAATGCACTCTTGATTGGCTATTTTCTGTTCCTTCTCTCTCTGCCACACTCCTCTGCCACAGTTCCTTGTATTGTGTACATGAGCTACTCACACTTGAAGCTTTATCTCAGGATCTGCTTCTGGGGCAACCCTAGATAAAGCACCAGCATTAGTTATATGCACTTAATTTTAAATTGGCTAAATTAATAGAAAATGAGTTACCGATTTTTTGTGTCAATACAGATAAATCTCAAAACATTATTAAATGAAAAAGCAACCTTCAGAGAATTCATAAATAGGTAGTATTCATGAAAGAACTTGTGTAAAACCACATACACAGAACAATTTATACATATGAAGCAGTAATGCCATATATGCCAAAAATTTCATAAGTGCAAAATGATATGAAATATATAACAAATTTTATGGATACATCATGCTTAAAAATGATAAAGTCAAAATCAGAGCTGCAATATTTTCCTCTCTAGAATAATCCTTCTCTAGGGAGATTATTGCACTTAGGAATGTTATAGGGAGAGTAACCTAGGAGGCTTTGGTTGTGTTGCTAGTGTTTTATTTTTTTAAGTTGCATTATAACTCTGTATAGCTATATCATTCCACATGCCTGAAATACGTTATTATAAAAATGATTACTTAAGATAAATAAAATAAGACAAAATATTTTTAAAGAATGTTGACTTAATATTCATAAAGAAATATTAATCTGATAGCTAAATAAACATAAATATATAAGTACAAAAGTCAGAAATAGAAAACTCTGAATAGAATTAACTATAAAAATGTAAAATTTTATATGTCAAAAAATAAATGACTTTTTTCTTCTTTATGCTTTTTTGGGGGATCAAGAGTGACTTTATTTTTATTTTTATTTTTTAATTCAGGATTTTATGGGGGTACAAACATTCTGGTTACATGAAATGCATTTGCTTCACTCAAGCCATGGCCACAAGCATGACCTTCCCCCATACAGTGCGCTCCGTCTCCATCTCCATTAGCTGTGGGTTTACCCACCCCAGTCTGCCAGACTTCAATCTTTACTACAAGGCTATAGTAACCAAAACAGCATTCCATGGGCACAAGAACAGAGATATAGACCTTTGGAATAGGACTGAGATCCCAGCTATAAAACCATCCCCCTATTCTCATCTAATTTTCTTTATGCTTTTTGGTATTTTCCAAGTCTTTTACCATAAACAGCATTACTTTCATAATCAGAAAAAAAGGTTACAAAGGTAATATAATGGAAAAAAGCAAATTTAAAGTAAACATTACTGACAATATTTATTTGTTATAAACAATACATTTAAGGTAGCACATCTTAATTTTATTAAGCATATCATATATTATCTCATGTATTTTTAAACTAATTCTAAGTTGCTTGGCTTTAGATTTGTAAACAAATTGAAAACTACTAGGAGAGAGAATCAAGGAAATAGATATGACATTTTAAGCATGGTGCTGCGGAAGGATCCTTGGATAACCATTAGGCCTATCTCTTACATTCATCCATTCATTTCTTCATGTATTTATTCATTAAACATTGGTCCACTTATTATGTATCTGGTACTGTGCCAGACGTGAAGCATATAAAAATTAAGATGGGATAGTTCCTGTCTTCATGGTCTCACGATATGATGGAAAGCCAGTGATTACACTGTAACATTTTATGGGGGTATGTAAAAAGTGCTAGGGGCACATAAAGGGTGGAGTGACTCATAGCTTGATTAGGGAACTTAGCCAAGCAGTGTCATAAGTAGATTTCAAATTAGGAATTCTAGGGAGTCAAATGAGATTTAAACCCTACTTACATTACTTTTATGTAAGTAAATCTATGGTGGAATAATTTTTCCTGGGATGAGGGAAGCAAGGTTGAAGAAATGCAAATAAAAAGCAAATGAGAATACCCTCACTATGGACTTCGTATTTGGATTCATTTTATCTATATGTTGCTTTTTTCTTAGGAGTTTATAGTATTTTGCTATGCTGTTTCTCAAACAAATTTGATGGACACAGGTGATACAGATTCCAGGTTTGTGAAGTCCTGGAAATCAAGCCCATATCAATCCTGGAAAAACAGTACTCATTTGCTCTTAAATGTCAATGAAAAAAAAGAAAAACAGCAGCACTGGGGGAAAATGGAATGGTTTCATCTCATTTTAAATAGAGAAGGCATACATTTATTTAAAACATATTAACTGGAGAGAAACAGAAAAAAGCATAGTTGGGAAAAAGAATTTTAAAAGAATTAAGGGAAAGAGATAAAACAGTGAGCAGGAATTACCTTAGGATGGTGTTAAAAGAGAGGCAACATCTGACTGATGAGAAATTAATGAATTCTGTTTAAGTTTGAAGAAAATGTGGATAGAAGCAATAAGAGCCAGGAAGATAGTTTCTACCTCAAATGTGAGTGAAATGAGACTGGTGAGCTATGGTCAAAAACTGAGTGAGAATTAGACCAAGACATCTTCACAGGATTTGGCAAATGAGTTAGTATCACATATGATTATTCGAGGTGGCGAATTTGCTATTAAATTTAAACAAAAAACAGGGAGGTTGATTTTGACCTTTCTTTCTTGCTACCTTTCTAGTATTTAGAATTCTATTAATGCTTGTTCAAAATGGAGCTCATCAATTTCCCATGCAAAACTAATTTTCCTTTGGACTTATCTATTGTGATGAATTATAACACTAATTTTCTAGTCACATAGATGCCAAACTGTTATTTTGTCTTTTCCATCTCCCACATTAAATTATTTGCCTAGTTGTCCAGGTTTCCTCTGTCTAATCCATCTTACCTTCCTTCTGATTTCCATGGTCACCACTCGAATTCTGGTCTCTCTTCCTTCTTGCCTGAGCCCGCAGAGCCTGCCAGCTCGCCTCTCACATTGTACACAGTTAATGATGTTAATCTTTGGATAGCCAGATCTGATCATATCACTACCCCTGCTCAAATGCTTTTCATGACTTCTCATTACTTCAGAATAAAATCAGGCATTCAAGGCTGTCACAGTTTACTGATAGCCTACGTTCCCAGGTTTATTTCCAATGACTTCCTTGTAGTCTTCTTAAATTCTAATAAAATTGAACTTTACACGAATGCCCTGACACAACACATGCTTTTCCATCTTCACAGCTTTGCATTTGTGTCTGCTCTGCATGAAATATCCTCCATTTCCCCCTCTATCCAACATGCCTGAACCTATCTTCAGATTCCTCTGTGAAGTTCTTCTCTGGTATTTCAAATTCCTTGGAGCTTTTCCCTTATTTGAACTCTCACTGTATTTTTTGTAATTTTGTGCCACATCCTTTATCTTCTGTTACAAAAACATATGAATTATTTTTATTTTCTACACTACCTTATAGCATTTTCCAGAGTAGAGATTTGTGTATTACTCATCTTTATGGTTCATTAATCAATAATTAGTAAAAAAAGCAAAGTACTATTTAGAAAAATATGATGTATTTGGTCATTCACTCAAATTTAAAAATTTGAGATGTGTTAGTTCCTAATGAAAAGTACTATACAACAAAATGAAAATCATCCTTTCATATTTTCTCTAGACTTCATGTATCAAGATAAAGTTGTCAATAATAAATAGTGTTACTGAAAATAAAGTGGCAATCTCTTCATGGTTTAGCTTGGGGAAGTCTGAATTATTCTCACACAAGTAGCCATATCAAATAAATGATCTGTGTTAAATACAACCAGCTGCTTCTCATTTAGAGAGATTAAAATGCAAAGGAAAGAAGACATTGTGTATAGACAAATAATACAGTCAGCCTTGTTCTGAGATTATTAAAAATGGGTTTTCAAGTGCTTTCTATTCAGTAAAATTAACACATCTCTTATTTTAATTTTTAAAATAAAATTTTTTCAGTAAGTTTATACTGAAATTATTAATTTCTATTTTATATTTGACCTGCTTTACCAGTACAATATATTAAAGCTTTTAAAATTTGTTTTCCCTTCTTTAAAAATAGAAATTCTCACATGAATACAGTTTAAATTCAAACACATCTGCTTGAAGATCCTTCTTTAGGCTGAAATGGTTCACATAGGGCACTTAAGCATGGAAAAGTGTTCTACTATATTCTACATTATGAATTACAGAAAACGAATAAATCTCTAGCAATTGGAATTTGGTTGATTTTTATGGTAAACTGGGAGATCTGGAAAATGATGTTGGCCTGTGTTATTTGTTTTCATCTGTTCTATTAAATGAAGGTAGTTACTAAGCCTGTTGCCATTAATATGTTGTTCATTAAGTGGATTAGAAAGAAATATCCCCAATGTTATACTTTTCTGCATTTCTCTTCTTCTTCATTAGTGTGTTATTAAAATGAATCATTTGCCTGTGCAGGGTTTGCTCCCCCGACATTGGCTCTTCATGCTACTGCAACATTGGGGCTGGTATTCTGGTAGTTTCCAGTATCGTATCTATATGTACCATACACTACAAGCAGCAGAGAATATTATTTGATCTTTTATCTTGGTTCCTGGCACACCAACTTTTTCCCCCCTTTTTTAAAAGATTCAATCTGTTTTAGTTGGTGAGCCTCCAAAATGAAATGTTAATGGATAAATGAAATAATAAAGTTTATTTTTATTGAATTGTGCTGAGTATCTTGTTTGACACAAACTGTGGTAGATCTGCTTTTTTTTTTTTTTTTTTTTTTCACCCTCTAGGAACACGTGAGTCATAGCTGATGGGGAAACAATCATTATCATCAATTCTTGTCTGGGCCACCACTAGGTGGATGGCGCTGATTCTTTATTACAAACTCTAGCCTGCCAAATGCCCAAGGTCCTCCATCAATCACAGGCTCGAGATACACCTTGAGTCCCACCGAACCAAGGTCCTTTTGTTATTGCACAGCCAGGATAACAACTTAGTTACTATTTGGATAGCTCTGGTAATTTTGTGGAAATAAAAATTTAACTACTACATCACATTGTGATTTGGAAGAATTTAACTATTACAGCCCCATCACCATTCTATATAGAGGACACAATACAGCATTTCAGGTCTGAAGCAGTTTCTTGGTATTGAATTTAAGATCTGGGAAATGCTGGTTCTGTTTAGAGAATTTCCTCCCCCCATCTGTCATTTCAGAGTCGTTTTTTTTATAACATTTCTTTTACGATGTAAGATTTTCCTTTGCATCTTGACTTATGATGGCTAGTTATTATTACAAGTAGGCATTGTTAAGCATAAAAAGCTGAAAAGAAAAAAGAAGGAATATAAATTACTTGGTCATAGGGACCCGCAAAGGACTTAAAGAGATTTGCAATGGGAAATAGTAAGACTGTTCAATTTAAATAACTTACCACATAAAGGTTGAAAAACAATTACCAAATCCTTAAAATTTCAAGGATCAAGATTAAAGGTTTAAAATACAAACGTAATCCTCCTTTTAATGTGTTCTGTTCTTTTAATTCTATAATTTGCCTATGTGCATTTGCTTTAGTATATATTTTTTTTGTTTGTTTTTCTTCCTTATTATATCATAATCTCTCCCTGTGGGCAGGGGCCACTGCAGATCTTTAATTGTGCCATATGTCTCTGAGTACTGAGTAAACATTAAGTGATTGAGCTATCAGGATAGAGCTATGAGGATATTGCCATCTTTCTATTTCTATGCCGACTACAAAAATATCAAGTTTTTGTTTTAACTTTCTATCTCCACAGGCAAGAATGGTCTGAATGGAGGATGGGAAGTGACTATAAATGTGGGTATATGACATTTTGTATTTTTTTAATGTTTATTTCCTTCTTGCAAGGATTGTCTTTTACCACTATGAATACTATAATGTACAGTATACATAGTAGTTGTTTGAGAAACATTTGTGCCTCTTGGTAATATATGACAGGACTCTGTAGCTGCTTATTCTCTGTTGTCTTCATGGAATTAACATGGTAACAGTTACATCCTAAAAGAGAAAAGTTAAAGTCGTAGAATCATCCAGGTCATTTTTGAGCGGCTTTAACATGTCTGCTCAGTATTCAGTAGTTAATTCTTCACCAAGTAGAATTTAATCACTCCACTGGGCTTCTCTTTCTTTTCTATTTGCCACCAAAAAAGCAAGTGAATAAGAAAATGTAAGAGAACTAAGAGATGTGGTTACTGTTTAACAATCCACCCAGTTGTTGGCTTGTGGCTTTTATCCAGATGAGAATGACTATGAATGATTCCAAAGGCCAAAAGACGTTTTTACACCAGAATGTATTACTATTAAACAAATTCTCAATACAAAGTTTGTTTTTTTCCTCAAAAGCCACTCTTACTAATATTTTTAAATATGGCCTTCAAAGAGGTTGAAGTAGGGGTAGTATTACCTGGAGGAGGGCACGGCTAGACAGACAGGTGACCAGCCATCTTTTGTATCTTATGTTCCTAAGACAATTCCTGCTTTTTTTGTGGCTATGGATGGTTTTGGTAGACAGTGCAATTCCTTTGGACAGCCTGTGATAAAGGAACTGAAGACAGGTTAATATATTATTATATATAAACATGTTTAAGTAGAGACTGGAATAGAGGCTCCACAAATTTAGAGGTTTTTGTTTATTTTGTTCTCTTATGTATCCCAAGACCTAAAACAGTGCCTAACACATAGTAGTCACTCAGGAGATAGTTATTGAATAAAACATTAGAAATATGGGCACATTATTTTTGCATTTTGTTGTCTTTGGCTATATAAGTTGTGTTTTGTTTTCCTGTTTTCATAATAATTTGCTGAGTATTAATACTAAGTAATATGAAGAGATGTAAAATATAGAATAACAATCAAGACAGAAAAATACTTCTATTACAAGTGTTTTCTCTCTTTTACTTTTTGCTATTTCTCTCAAATAGGTTGATTATATGGGTTGATATTTTGATCATTGCATAATGCACTGTAGAAATCAAACAAACTAAGCTTTAGTGAAAATTATTTTGAAAAAACCAATAGAGTATTTAATAATGTTATTTGCAAAATGTATTTCAGAAACATTTTATTGCTAGCCTTAAGATAGAAATATTAATAGTATCTTCTACATTATGCAAATAGCAAATGATGAAATAGGCATGGCAAAGCACCTCTATGGAATGACTTACACATTGTTTATAGCAATATTCAACTGTTCCTAGAATTGAGAATTTTTATTCTAATAATGACATGGGTAATATGCCATAGGACACATATTAAAGGCGAGACCTATAATTCATTTTGCAAAATACAATTATTTACAAATGATTTTCAGAAATACCTCTTAAGAATTCTTCTTTGCTTTGTAGGTTGTTCCATTGGATCTATGCTGCTGTTTAGAATGCTACCTTAGTTAGCACCACACCCTTTCCCACTGTTTACTTTAAGAAAATACATTCACACTCAATACACCTATGTACATTCTGTAGTGTTCATCCCAGTGTGTCTTTTTGGTTTTTTTTCTAGGCAAAAACACTACTTCTAATGGACACTGTTAATCATAATGGTGATTATATTAATATCAACAATAACAACAATAACCCAATCTGGATTAGTTTATTTATTTTCATAGATTTAAAGTTAAATTATTGTTTCTTGACTCCAGAGGTAAACAGTTCCTTAGGGACCTCTGAGGCCAGTGAGAATAGAGAAGGCTTCCTCTTTTATGCTGGGCTACATCCCTTTTGGTAGTTTCACTTCGATGAAGAACTAGAGAATTAGTATTTACTGTCTTTGCAGTGTGGGAGATTCTAACTTGGGAAGTCATAGCAGAATGAGGGAAAGTCTTATTTATTTTTCTAATATTTTTCTGGTGGCCAAATGGATCTAATTTTACCCAAAATTGCGGCATACTTCTAGGTGGATTAAATGGGAGGAGGACTGAAAGTGGAACACTGTAGAATTGTGAATATATTATTGAGAGTACCTAAAGCAAACATAAATAGAAGTGAAGGGAGGAACAGATAGCAACACAATAATATTAACAGATTTCAGTACTCCACTTTCAATAATAGATAGAAAAAAAAAACAGACAGTAAAGCAACATAGAAACAGCAAACTTGAATAATACTACAGACCAAAAGAACCTAACAGACCTATACAAAACATTCTGCCAAACATCAGCTAAATATACATTCTTCCCAAGTGCAAACATAACATTGTCCAAGATAGGTCACATATTAGGTAACAAAACAAGTCTTAACAAAATTAAGAAGGTTGCAATCATACCAAGGGTCTTTTCTCATCAAAATGGACTGAAATTAGATATAAATAAGAGAAGGAAAATTTAATAATCTAAAAAATTTCTGAGAAATCATATAATGCTATCTCCTAATACTGCAGCTGAGGAAACGGGGATCTGGAAAGGCTTCACATCTTCTAATTAGCAGCATCTACGTTTCTTTTGACTCCACTACAGAGTGTTTTCCATCAGAAAAATACAACTGCCTCTAAGTTGATAGATGTTGTGTAACTCTTGACTGCAGGATTGAGGAGGTTCTTACTTCAGTGCCTGTGTGTTTATGATCCTAATAAAACTTCCTAGCACAGAAATATTTTTTTGACTAAGATGTATACCATACCCTAGAAATTCTGCTTCTCAATATATACTGTAGAGTAACACATGCATATAAGGATTCATAAAAAAGGATGCATATTGCAGCAATGTTTGTAGTAACAATGTCCTGGAAAGAATTTAAGTGTCTCTATATAAGGGAATGGCTAAATAAATCTTAATATTTTTATTCTATGAAATGCTATGTAAGAGTTAAAAAGAATGAGTCATGCCTATGTTTGGCAAAAACAGCTGAATTTTAGGGTATCATATAATAAAAAAAGAAATTTGTAGAATATGCACAGTGTGTAAAACACATAGCCATGTAAAAAGCAATATTATATAACATTTCTGAATCCATGTGATGTGCATGCAAAAGTATTTACAAAGGGTGGGAAATAAATTAAGTTGTAATAGGAATAATCAGCTATAGGGAAGGTGGTTGTGATAGGTGGTTTGCTTTTGTCTCTCTGACTTAAATTTGTAACAAAAAATAGAATGTATTCATGAATTTATTGCTGTAATGTAAAAAACAGGTTTGTTAAAGCAATTATCCAACACGCACTTAATATGTCTGTATTTTGACATTACCTTCCACTGGGGGCTGGGAGAGCATGTGCAGATGAGCAAGAGGAGACTGTTATTCTAGGCTGCCTCACGTTCCACAAAGCAAATAACATAAATAAATTGTAGATATTTAATTATGGCAGGAAAAAGGAAATAATAAAGAATTATGGGGCAGCAGTGAAAGAAGACAGCAAAAGTGATCATGTTTTTATCACCAAAGAGTCAATTTAGTTAATAATAAAAAGCCAATTTTTTTCCAGGTCCAAATAAGTGATCCTCATATAATGGCTATACATATTCTCTGAAAAAGTTCAGAATTTTCAGCCTTTGGTTATTCTGAAATATCTTAGCTTTTGTTGCTTCTGTTCTTAATTGTATGTTTTGACATCAATAGAAATCAGAAAAAATGGGCAAAAATCAAGATCAGGAAACAAAAGGAGATATTTAAGTATATATTTAGGGGGAAACAGTAAAGTATGAAGAAATGCTAAATTATTGCTAAGGACAGGTGTATCCGATTAAATTGTTTATCTTTCTGAGTTCTGAGTCCGCTGCTAGCAAAGATGTCATCTTAAAATGAAGCCTTATTTATAGGAAGAAGAGCTTCATGAATAGCTATTTTACATCAAATATGATTCACAGTGAAACTTTGTGAGGTTTATTTATGGGAAGCTGTGTAGTGTGGAGGTTAAGATCACAAGCTTAGGGCTCATATTTAATTAAGTTTTGAAACCTGGTTGCACTAAAACCAGATCTTAAAACTTGGTTTTAAGATCTTAGGTAGCTTATTTAACCTGTTTTAAGATCTTAGATAGCTTATTTAACCTATCTGTGACTCAGTTTACTTTTTTGTTAAAGGCAAAAATATTGTGTACCTCACAGATTGTTTTAAGGAAGTAATAAAAGAGGTAATGAAAGAAAAGCACTCAGCTGGGTAAGTGCTAAGTAAGTTAAAGAAGGGTTACTTTTTTCTGCCTCCAGCAGAAAGTGTGTAAAGGTAGAGGCAGATTGTAAAATGATAGCCTTTTATCAGTGTTCTACAAAACGAAGTGTAGAATATTTAAGTCTTTAGTTAATTTGCTAAATAGACATGAAAGATTTGAAAGTTTAATTTCCACAGTGAGTTTTTTAAGTCTTAGATAAGGACAGAACAATGGGAGATTTTTCTTGCTTTAACCTAGCCAAGCAAAAAGAGAGAGTCGGGACCCGGCCAGAGAGAGGCTGGAGACAAAGGTGACAGTAGGGAGGTGACATATGTCCAGTGTGTGGCCCATGGGGCTGTCCTCTGCTCAGAGAGGATAACTGACTTCTACTGAGGAGGATTTGGGAGAAAAGAGATTGAGATAAATAAAAGCACGGAGAGAATCTGCCAATGCTAAATTATTCCACAGATACGTGGTTCCTTCAGAAATGCCTATCATGGGAGTATCTTTCACAAGCTTTACTTTTTACAAATAAAACCACTGATCTCAGACATCTGGGAAGCTTATGATTTATCCATTTCTTAAAGTTATCTCTAAAGTAGGAAATTCCATAAACCCCAGTTTCTCTTTGTTAAATAATTCTATAGTTAGGAAAATCTCTCTTTTATCTAATTGTTATGTCTGAACACACACACATACCCACCCCCACACCACATACACATAAATTTTGCCAGATTAGATGAACATTTTATGACTATATGCTTTTTTTCTAAATAACTAAAGCCTATTGGTGATGACTTTATCAGATAAGTTTCAGAGCATGGCTTATTGATAATGAATAATTCATAAACAGATAATATTCAGAATTATTAAAGTATTTCAGAGGCAATAGGTAGAACTATTGGTAGAACTTCAATAGGTAGAACTTCAGTATAACCCTAGTTAAGATTGTCTTTGTTCAAATCTAATGTAAAGACCTTACTTAATTTTAGAGAAAAATTTTAATATCCATTATCATTTTACATATTTAAACATTTAGGCATGAAAATTTAAAGCCACAGAAGTTGTCAAGAACAGAGCCAAGAATAGATTGGTTATCTCAAAATTGTGTCCTCCACAAAATTCTCCAGATAGGCTTTGCTATGAGCAAAATACAAGTTAATTTTTCTTTTTCTTTGAGATTTATTTCCTTCAGTCCAAAACATTTATCAAGAGTCCATTATATGCACTGAACTATCACTAACCGTTTTGTGGAAAAGGATTTATATGAAAACAAAAACAAAACAGCAAAAAAATATATATATATATGGACTTTTGCTCTTGTCAAGACGAGTAATAGAGACTAGATTTACCCTTTGCCTGGAATAATTATAAAAACAGATAAAATATACGGGACAATGGTTTTCAGATATGGAACATCAGGCAGCACAGGATAGTGATCCCTGAGAAACAGGAAACAAACGAGGTGAGCACGATGATTGCCAAAGCCCAGTGTTGTCTAAAGAGAGTTTCCAGGTCATAGTGCATGGAAGGAGAATCCGGATGGAGCCTGGTTATCTCTCAGAGTTAAAGAGATGGAGCTGGTCATCTGGGTAGCCAGAGCTCCTAGAGGTTGCAGAGTAAGGTCCCTGAACAGAGAGAGTTGTTCACAGAAGAGCTCCTGGAGTCTCCAGAAGACCCTCTGAAGTCTTCAGTTGGGTATATATCAGCTTATGCATGTGAGAAAACTACTTACGGTTGGGAAATAACCACCTGAAGCAGCACAGGCAGCAATCAGCAAAGGTTACCCAGAGTTGGGTGTAGTTCTTGTACCTTCCAGACAAAGTGGAACACCTCATAATTGAAAAGACATAAGATAGAGTACTCAAAAAGTTATCACAAAATAACTTAGAGGAGCAAAATAAGCCCTAGACTAATAATGACTTCTTTCTAATCCTACCTCACAAAACTTAAAGATATATGCAGATTGCATGAGAGTTGGTGCTCTTGACCCCAATGTTGTTCAAGAGTCAATTGTTGTTTGGAATAACTCAGGAAAGCAAGGAGCTTGCCTGATATTAATAAATCTTCAAGGTGGTTGATTGCAGGCCCTTCCTTTTCTTTCCCTCCAAACTTTTCCCTTCCTTTCTTTATCAATACAAGGTTGGAGAAAAGATTTATCTTGCACATATCTATTAATTGGTAATGCTAAAGTTTGATTTGTAAAGGAAGATGTCTCCTCCTAGGTATCAGAGTGGTGCTTCAACTTTAACCGTGAGAAATCAACTGTTTGTTCTCAGCTATTATTATTATCTCCCTAAAGTTGTTTCTGCAATATCAATTACTCTGCTTCACTTCCCCGCCGCTGACCCCAAAGAGTGTTGCAAAAGAAGCTATTGATAGGGTCAGTGTCATTTTAAAACCACTTATGGCTCCCGGGAGAAGTTTGAGTGGTTGGGAATGGGAAGATAAAAACAATGCAGAAAGAGGACAGGCTTTGCTTTCTTTAAAATTTTGTCTAGAGCTGCAACTAACAAGGAAAATCATTAATAAGATGCATTTCATCTAAGAAGATCTGAGAAATGTTGATGTTAACAATTATATTTTAACTGTTAAGATACTTTAAGGAATACAATTTTTTGTTATTATTTGTTTGGGATTTATGGGCTAATGTTACTGCTAATTTTTACAGTTTTTCTAACTCCCGTAACTTAGATTTAAGATTAGATATTCATCATGATTAAAAAATGAATTCACAACTTCTAACACAGGAAATCATGGTATCTCTAGGGATATTAAAAATAAAAAACCAAAGAACTATTAATAACAAAAACATCTGTATCAATAAGCTTAAGTTTAAATTTTAGGCTTCCAAGTAAATTTTAAAGAGCTAGCCATCAAATCCAATGACCCAGGAACATCTCAGAAGCTTCTCTTCTTTAGGAGACTCTATCTACCCCAAATTCCAACAGTAATGCATGAGCAGTTAGAGTTTATTTAAATCAAAAAAGACCCAACTCATTTTATAAGGCAACTTATTCATTACATTTATCTATAGTTGCTGAGTAACTATAGATAATATCTACTATAGATATCTACATAAATAATATCTACTATGAATAATATAATAAATGTCATAAAATAATACTTTTATTAGAGTTCCAGTAAAATATATATTTTATAATATTAATAAGAGAAAACACTAGAGACACCAGGATTTCTTGTGTTAGAAGTTGTGAATTCATTTTTTAATTATGATGAGCATTTAATCGTAGATCTAATCTTAGGGTTTTTACCTCAGATTTTATAGTCTGTACACAGAAGCAATTCATATAAAAGTATATTGAAAAATTTTAAACTATTTCATATATATTATTACAAATGAAGCTTATTTGGGCAAATTTAAACATACTGGCGAATCATAAAGTTATCTTTTTTAGGTTTGACTTCTTTAATTTTTTGTGATGTTTTTGCCAGGTGTTAAGGTCATCATGTCGACCAGAGGAGGGATAATGGTTGGTAAATGTGTGTGTGTGTAATTATGATTGAGTAAAAAGATATTAGTTTACTTCTATATTCATATTAAAATGTTTATTAAATGCCCACTTTGTGCTAAGCGGTTTGTCAATGCTGTACCACTGGATGGTTAGATGGTTAGCAATTTTTTTTATTGGTCCTGAAACATTCAGAATTGTCTCATTTACCAGAAGAAGTAAAAAAATACCATTATGGAATATAAGAACCTAATGCTGAGACACTTACAGCAGAATTAGGAGACAATATACATGAAAAGTTTTAAGGGTCTGTCGAAAACTTAACATAATTATATTTTTCTTTTAATTGCCATACTCCCCAAACACAGGAAGGAAAGGCTATAAAGTTTGGATAGCAACTTGGTACATATTTGAATCAACTGATCAAAAGTAGAAAAAATTCATCAATGAGCCTCTAAAAGTACATGATTTGTGAACAGGGGTTTGAAGAAATTAAGTGACATCACTTAAGAGTGGAAGGTGGTACAAATAAGTACATCCTCCTGTACCAATCATAAACAGTGGGGTAAGGAAGTCACATGGAATAGCAAGCTGATGAGCTTATTGGGAAAATAGGATTCGTGCTGGGAAATGATAAGAATTACAATGAGATGCAGGGGGATGGGTAAAGTGATCTAAATATTGGGTTGAATTTAGATTTACTAAAGAAATCAATTCAGAGACATAAAGAATTTTAGAGCAAGACAATCCTTTACCCTGAAGCTTCCCTTCGGTCATGAGAAAACTGACTTTACTAAGATTACATGGCCACGGGTGGCATTGCCACTTGGGATTAGAGCCCAACGTTTCCTGTTTTCAGTGTTCTTTTCATATTTCCTGCTTCTCTGCAAAACAATGTTCCACTGACCAAGAGCAGAAGAGACACATGAATACAATGATAATACAGAAATACTTTCTTTGGAAATTTCTATTTTAAATACTAAAAGGAAATCAATCTGTTTCTCTTCCCTCTGCCTTTTACTCTATAGACTCTGATCTTCTGAAAGTCGGTCATGTCCTAACCCTTTCATTGTCCAGCTTCTCTCTTGGTGAATGTTTGTTTGTGGCATCCTTTCTGCTGCACAGCAGTAGCAGGGTCACCAACTGGCAGTGTAGACTGTACCCCTTCTGCCTAAGGACACTCTATCACCCAGCTCCAGTCTCAGGGCAACATCCTTGGTGGTCTCCCAAAGATAGATGCCCCTCCAATCTGCTCCAAACCTCACCCTAGTTACGCTGCTTCCCTGGCCACAATTTGGAATCCTCTCACCGTCATCACTCAGCAAATAATGGATGGAACCTTTGATGGAGTTTATAGCTCCAGTTCTACATTGAGCAGAAGGGAAAAAGGACCAAAGAGTGTTAGGCCTTTGAAGGAGAGCTTCATTTGGCTCTGGCAGCTACTCTAATATATCTCAGAGTGCCTGTCATCTGGAGGAGGATGGGGTAGCACAGTTAGCACTGATTTCAGCATTTCTTTCTCTCTCTAAGGATATTTAAGATTGTCCTCTACAAGGCATGGCCGAGGAAACTAGTTTAGCATGTATCACAGATTCACAAGGTCACTACATCAGCCCTTTTAAATCCTAATGTTTAGGGAGGGATGAAATATGGTCATTCTGTAGACTCTTTTAGTACCAGGGAATCAAACATGTCCTCTAAAATAGAAAGTGGGTTAAGTAGAGAATCCTATTTTCTCAATCCCCTGTAACCACACTTTGCATTGTCCCAGGTACATGGCTCTTTTCCTTTGCACCTTTTGCCTCCAAGGACAAATACCTACTCTAAGGGGTGTAAAGTCTCTCTGGGCAGTTTTTTTTAAAGAGACAGAGTCTCTCTCTGTCCCCCAGACTGGAGTGCATTGGCATGATCATAGCTCTCTGCAGCCTCGAACTTCTGGGCTCAACCAATCTTCCAAGTCAGCCTCCTAAAGTGCTGGGATCATAGGCATGAGACACTGTGCCCAGCCTTTCTGAGAAGTTCTATTCTTCTGAATTTCGTATGTACTAAATGTCATTGTTGGAAAGGCTTAGAAACATTGATAAGCTTCATATTATCATAGTTATCTTAGTTTGCCAAATAGACGTGAAATGCTGTCTTGCCAGTGTCATACAGCCTGGCTATTACTGTGTCTCAGTACACCTGGCTATAGTGGACTGAACAGTGGTCTCTAAAAAGGTATGTCCATGTCTTAACCCCTGGTACATGTGAATATGACCTTATTTGGAAAAAGGACCTTTGAAGATGTAATTAAGGTACAGATCTCCAGATGAGATCATCTGGGTTTAACTGACCCTAAATTCAGTGACAACTGTCCTTGTAAGAAGAGGAGAGCATAGATATCGAGGAGAAACACAGGGAAGATGTGAAGATGGAGGCAGAGATCAGAGTTACGCAGTTAAATGCCAAGGCACACAAAGGATTGCTTGTAGCCACCAAAAGCTAGAAAAGGCAAATAAGGATTCTCTTGTGAGCTTCACAGGGAGGGTTGCCCTGCCAACACCCTTGATTTCAGACTTCTGGTTTCCAGAACTGTGAATGAATAAAATTCTGCTGGTTTAAGTCACTAAGTTGGTGGCAATTTGTTATGGCAGCTCTAAAAAACTAATACACAACGTATAGAAACGTGGAGAAGAATATTGTCTGCCTCTTCTGCTGAGATGTCAGCCAGCCTGGCCCTGAAGAGAGTGGAAACTGGATCTCACTAGAAACCTTGCAGCCACACCCCTTCTCCCTGAAATTGCAATCTTCTGCATTTCGTCTCTCCCAAATTTTAATCCTCAAAAGGTTTATGCTAATTCTTGTTTCACACATGCTCTACTCCTCCAAACAGTACTGGCTATATACTTTGTGAGTTTCAATACAAGATGACAACGTAAGTCTCTTTGTTTAAAAATTAAGTATTTCAAGGCAGGGACAGTAGAGCATTAAGCAAAGCACAGAACCTTCTTAAAAGTAGAGCTCTGTTTGACTGCACAGGTTGCAGGCCCACTAAGCTGACCCTACCTCTTACATCTAACTACTCTGACTTTCATTCAATACTGAAAAATACCACCACCCTTATAAACTATTCACACAATCTATTTTCTGGCTTTAAGTAGAAATCAGCTTTCTTTTGAGAATAGCTTCCCTTAGATGTCCCTTCAATGTAGACTACTCATTGTCTCACACTCTAGGGCCACTGGGGATAGCACTGACATCCTGTGGCTCCCTAGTATTGCTTCTGAGCTCTTAACTATCCCTTTCTTATACCAGCCCTTGATTAACTTACGATCTTCCTCCCTGGACATGCACCTCCTACCCCACCTGTGTATAGTCATCCATTCAGTTCTGGATCAGTCCACTACATTCATGGAAGTCTTTGTTAAGTCTTTTTTTTAATCATATAGGATCACTGTTGGTGGCTTCAACGTCTATGTACATAGTTTTTCAATATCTTAGTTCCCAATTTCTTGATCTTCATGCTATGCCAGCCAACCCTACCCATAGCTCCTTCATAGACCATGCCATCATTATACTTCTAAAACTTCAAAGAAAACCATCCTATTTCCCAGTTAAAACTTCTTATCTTCCGATCTCTCTCATTTGATAGAGACTTGTGGTTCCTTGACTCCTTCTTCTCCCTTATTTTGTCTTCACTTATTTTCCTATCTAGTCTTAAATTAACCTCACAGCCCTCTCAAAAATAGCATCCAAGCTTTCTCCTTGTCTTTCCATCATATTAATATCACTTGGCACAATCCAAATGTTGTATTAGTTAAACTTTTTGCATTTAGAATCATATATTTGACAGCAATTCACATGATTGTGTGGAACTACTGTTACCACCAATTCTTAGACTCAAAAACACTTGTTTGGATTTGTGATCAAGTTCTTTCTACCATTTCCAACAGCACTGACCACAAACCTTCTGCATTGCCTCCTTACTTTTCTAGTAGAAATGAAAGGTCTCCAAAAATCTTCAATTTACTCTAAATAAACAAAAGTGTTTTATAAATACTGTTTTCATAAGTCATTATTTTGTCTTACAAGAGAAAATGAGGCTACTATTTATTCATTTAAACTCTACTTAACAAGCACCTACTTTATGGAGGTACTATTCTAAGTATTGAGGAGATAGCCCTTTGGGCATATGTTCCAGTGGTTCTGATGATTTCAAATATGTAGTTTAAAAGTATATCAGTGAGGGCTAATGGTTTTATCAAATCTATCAAAAATACAAAGGTTACAAAACAAATTTTGTAAATATAAGGAATACATTTGTAAAATCATAAAAATCCAGTCATGGTAGTGGAACTCATAAGCTCAAACATTTTAGCATCATTCTATTATGGAATCTTTATATTAAACAGGGCTTACAATAATTTGCCTCAGATAATATATGTTATTATATAAAATGATAATTATAGGCCTTAGAAATATGCCAAATAAGTTTTGAAGCTATACTATATATATATATATATATAACTCTCAGTCTCTTTGATTAGTGCTTGTATAACCACACAAATAACTATGACCTTAGAAAACAAAATGTACTTATGTCAACATTTAGAAAAATCATGTTAACAGATTTAAAGAATGCTGTTCAATCTTGAAGGCAGGAAGACCTGAGTTCAAAACTGGTTTGGATTCTTCCTAACTATTTAACCTTATTCAAAATATCTAAACTTGCTGAGCCTCAGTTTGTTATCTGAAAATAGAGATAATTATTTCTATATTGTGGGAGCATGGATATTGAATAATTTAAAAAGTCTGAATGTAGCACCATTAGCAGGCTCTAAAGTTTTGATTAAAATGAAATATTTATCTGGTTATATATTCATATTTCACATAGATTTTGCCTAAAGAGGGAATTTGGAAGTGTCAAAAGTGAAGTGGCAGACATCATGGGCCTTGGGTGGAAAGCCAGGGCACAGTATGAGTGAGCAGATTAGTGTTGAGAAGACTGACCACTGATTACCACTTTCAGGAAGCCAGAGGAGATCGCAGATCTTCAGTGAGAAACCAGTTTCTCACCGAAGCAGAGATCTCCTTAATTATTATCAGCAGCATCCTCATCCAGTTAAAATGTCTTTTAAAGGGCACAATGAGACCTTAATAGTCAGGAATTTATTTTCCTTAATAAAAACCTGAAAGAGAAACTTGACGGACATTGTTTCCTGCTTTTCTTTGCACAAAAAGTTCCCTGCATCGCATACTGCTTCCCAATCTGCTAAAATAATCTGTTAATAAATGTGAAGACACGGATTCTGGGTGCAGATAAGAAAACTGTACATTCCTACCCTCTTCAAAATCCAAGATTATATCAAAGAGCAACATTGTGACACCTGGAGAGCAAAGGGCGCGCACAAAGCGGCGGGGCGGAAAACCTGAGGCAGCGTCGGAGAGCTGGTAGAGAATTGGCATTCCCCCAGTCACATCAAACAAATTCTTAACAGAACCTCACAGTCATCCAGGGAAACTGGAAGTGGCAGGCAGGGAGGACACGAGTTTTGTGACGATCATCGATGATTAGTTGTGTGTTAACGCACACGCAGGAAAAAGAGCTCTCCCCAGGACGCCAGCAAGAAAGATCCACTGTCGCGCTTGCCCCGGGGAGCTCCTCGGGGGCCAGGTTTGCACCGAGAGCAAGACACCGCCTGGGAGCCGAGCTCTGCGCCGGGGGGCGGGACGCGGCGACCGCTCCCTCCGCCCCCGGAGTTGCTGCCTCCGCCTGGCTGCGCCCCAGCCCGGCAGCTCAGATGCGGCCGCATCCCCGCGCGCGGTAGAAGCGGCAGCGAGCGAGAGCCCGCGTCGCGGCTCCGGGCCGCAGAAAGGCTGGGCGAGCTCGAACGATAGAGGACCTGGCCCAGGCACGGCGGGCAGCTCCGGGCGCAGGTGGTACGTACCTGGTGGACGGGGAGCTGAAGTGGGTATCACTGGTGCGAGGATGGGGAAAGGACTTGGGGTGTCGGGGGAGACTGAGGGAAGGAAGACGTAGTAAGTGCAACTTTCCCATTTTCCGCCCGCTCTGCACAATTGTCTGGGGAATTCAAAGCAGATGCCTCTTTTGCTAGGGTGATCGATCACACCATTTAATATGCAAACTAGGGTACTTTTAGAGTGAAAGGGGGCGCTCAGGTCAACAGGCATAAGCCGGGCAGTCTGGCCACCTGCTTTTTGCCCACTCTGCCCTGAAGGTGTCCATTATGACCTCCTGTCACAAGTTGCCCGGCCCTTCTCTCTGGCCAGCAGCAATGCCCTGTCGTTTTTCTTGGCGGCGCTTTCTAAGCCCGTGGCAGCCGCGAGCCGCCACCAGGTCAGCAGAGACCCGAGTTCTAACCGGCTCTGCCAGCGTCGAGCTGTGTGGCTTTAGCTAAGTCACCCCACCTCACTGGGTTCCGTCCTTTCTTTTGATAAAATGTGGGGTAGGTAGACCGGATGAACCTAAGGATCCCCTACAGCTATTGGATTGTCCCTGCTCCTAGGTCACCAACAGACCGCGGTGGAGAGACCACAGTGCAAGGTAGTCGCAGGGGCTGAGGGACCTGGTGGGCCTGGGTCGTGGCTGTTGCTGCTGCTGCTGCTGCTACTGCAGCCCCTTGGGGAAGCTTCTGAAGGTGCCTTCTAGGGAGAGATGACCCTGCCTT
The DNA here is from genome assembly GCA_963574885.1 of Lepilemur ruficaudatus. Taxonomy (NCBI): domain Eukaryota; kingdom Metazoa; phylum Chordata; class Mammalia; order Primates; family Lepilemuridae; genus Lepilemur; species Lepilemur ruficaudatus. Next base: position 17,326 of record CAUYRT010026999.1, on the reverse strand, counting down.
ACCCGCTACCCGGGCTGGCCAGTCCCCTCTGAGCAAGGCCCAGAAGGTCAGGTCAGACCCATTTTCTCTTCGTAGAGCTCCCCCCAGGGAGCGCCGCCAGCCAAACTCGGGTCCTTTAGAAAAGTGCTTGGCATGAGCTAGGCACATGGGGAACACTAAAACAAACAAACTAACTAACACCCAGCAGGTAGTAGTATTATTAGCTGGAGTCTGTGGAGGCCTGGAAGGTGGGAGATTCAAGGCTCATGATCACTAAAATGTTCACCAAGAAAAAAAATCAAAAACCAAAGCACTTATCTATGGTTTGGATGCCGGAAAGATTCTGGATTAGAATTACTGAGTATTGCATTTCTCTTTGTGTGCATATAGATTCAAAGTCTATCTATCCACTTTATCTCTTCGCATGATCCCTTCCTTCTTACTGACATTGCCACGCATAAAAAAAAAATCCTCCAGGGATTTAATATTCAGAAAGCAAAGAATTTGAATTATTAAAATGAGAATCGATGACCATAAAGCTTATGGGAAGGAAGCATTGTAATGTGGTAGGTTCTGGGTCAAGATTGGTTAAATCAGCATTTTAAGAACCTTGTTTCCTGTTAGTGTCTGTAGCCTACTAGTCAGTGCCCCTTACTGGCACTATCTCAAGAGAGTTCATTGTCTAAAAATGTGTTTTGGAAGTTCAAAGGATTCAATTTTGAAGGAAAGTATAGTTTTGAAAAAAACTTTTTTTGGAAAAAGTTTCCAGTAATTGACTTTTTAATATCTTTACCACAACTTTCTTCAGCAAAATGTCAAAGGCCAATGGACTACTTTACACAGAATATTAAAAAATGTGTCAAATTTTATTTTTGTTAAAGAATTTTTTCCTCCTTTTTAGTCCATTTTAAACATATGTTTAGATCAATGATGGATCAATTTAATTTTCCTCATAATTCTTATAATTACTTAAATTCTTATGCAAGTTACATTACAGCATTTTTTATAACTTTATAAGCATTTTTTATAACTTTATTTTTTATAACATATAATTTGCATATTATAAAATTTATCCTTTAAGGGTGAATGACTTTTTAGAAATTTACCCTTTTTAATTATTTTTCAATAATTTTTAGAAATTTTACCCAGTTGTAAAACCATTTACCATAATCTAGTTTTAGAAGATTTTCATCACTTCATAAGAAGACTTTGTAGTCTTTATTTTCACCCCTAGCTCCAGGCACCCCTAGCTCCAGACTAATGTACTTTTAGTCTTTATAGATTTGCCTTTTCTGAACATTTCATATAAAGGGATGATATACTATATTCATGGTCTTTTGTGTGTGACTTAATATAGCATAATATTTTTGAGGTTCATCCAAGTTGTAGCATGTATCAATATTGAGTTCTTTTTTATTGCTGAATAGTTTTCAATTGTATGGATGTACCACATTTTGTCCATTCACTAGTTGATAAGCATTTGTGTTGTTTCCAATTTGGGGCTATTATGAATCATGCTGCTAAGAACATTCACATGCATGTCTTTGTGATGAGTACATGTTTTCATTTTTCTTGAGTAGATACATAGCAGTGGAATTACCAGGGGTATATGATAAATTTGTGTCTAATTTTTAAAGAAAATTACAAAATAATTTTTCTTACAGAAGTATATTTACAAAATATAAATAGATACAAAATTCTAAATTCTAAAGAAATAAATATTTCTTGCTGGATCATATGTGATTTTATAAGTATATAGAGAGAGAGTTGGAGAGGAAATACTGCTTTCTTTTGAATTTAGAGTTCAAGTACAGCAAACACTTTTGAAAAAAACATTGCAATATCTCTCAGAAATGAGATTTTTCTTACTTAACTTTTTTCATGCTAAATGAGAGTGAATCAGGCTTAATCAAGATGAAATTTCCTTTTATGTCCATTGAAAATAAGGAAGAATGTAGTTTGAAAATTATATTTTAAGAAGTTGATTAGACTCAGCCCTGAATGGCTTGACAGTAAATTCATTGATTTTTCCATTTCTTCAATCCAAAATTTTAACTGAGTTAGGAAATAAAAAAAGAAAAAATTCCTTTCTGAATATCAAAAACAAACTACAAAATATAAATCCTATGATAAAATAAGCTTCTGTAACCATGATGCCATGCAATTCTTTTAAGTAATAATTGAACATATTCTATTAGCAGATGTGAGGATCTAAGGCCCAAGATTAAGTGATTTACATATCTAAAAATCACATATTAGAGGTAAATCCAGGGCTCTGTTTTCCTGTTTAAAAACTTCTCCCATTAATGCCATTAATGTACATTCTAAATCCTGTTGGTCTCAGACATTTTCATATACTTTATGTCCTTTTTATAAGTCATTATCAGTTACTAACATTATGTAAAAAGAACTCTAGCTTAAGCATTTGAACATGCCCATAAAACCAAAAGTAGTTATTATTTTTTCTTTTAATTAGAGGTATAACTCATTTTGAGAAATCAAACAGGTATTCTACTTTTTAGTCAAGTGAGGTATACTTTCGATTTTAGCTCTCAATGGCAAAGAGCAGTTTTATGCATCTGCCCAAGTAAGGAGAATGCTATGGATTTTATAGGGCAGTGTGAATTTGTGTCCTCCGGTCACTCCTAGTCTTAAAAATGTGATAGTGTCCAAGAGTTGGGTTCTTGGTTGGAGAAGAGAATTTGGAGATATCTACATAAGAATGAAACAATTCAGATTTGCATATACTCCTGAACAGGAGAAGGCAATCTCACCCAGAATCCTGGATCAATTAGAAATAGGACTTCTCAGACTGGAAAGAGGGCCAAGGGAATGGGGATGGTTTAAGACCATGTGGTCTGGAGCCAAGACAGTTTTAGTACTTGTTTGAGGGAGAGAAGCAGAAGCATCTACAGAAAGTATGAACAGAGCTAGATGCCTTCCGGTACCTCCTGGACTCTCCCTTCCTGCAGGCACTACTTCCTTTTAAGCTTTAAGATCTGCTGTGCTGATGAAAGAGAGTCCCCATCCCCATGGGGATGTGGAGGTAAACATGCTTAACTATAGGGTTTCATTTTTTGGTTAAAGGAAGAAACTGAAGAAGTCCAGTGTGGTAGCTTCGGGAATAAAACCATGGAAGACAGGAAAGAATTAATTAGTCTTTCCAAGCATGCTTATATTTTACTAATCATAAAGTGATTTACTTCTAGACTAAATTTTGTGAGTTGGGGTAATACATCTCAGAAGAATAAAGCATTCTTAAAATCTGTTTGTGTGTGTGTGTGTGTGTAAATAAGGATGTCTTACAACTCATGCAATTATTAATACATTAGTTTATTATGTTTATTTTAAAAATTGATAATATTAATACTTCTATCAAAGAGCCTCTGGAGCCAGGTATAACTTTAGAACCCAAAATGCTGGAATAACCTCCGCTTGTCTGCCTTTCCCAAAGAGGCCTTTAAAATCTAACAAAAAGCCAGATTATAGGCATGATGGATTTTGTCACACTCCGAGGGTTTGTAAAAAATCTATCAAGCCAAAAGAAGAAGTTACAAGGGCCAGATCTTTCACAGAAACCACTCTGCCTCTCAGTTCCTCCATCCTTGAAGAAGGGTGTCTGTATATCATCATTCTGTGCATTGCAGTGAAGAAGCAGAACTTTTCACGGTAGTGAAGAGTAAGAAAAACAAACAAACAAATAAACTCTCTCCATGTCTTTCTAACATGCCATGAAACTGTTTGTATGTATGTGTGTATATATATATATGTGTGTGTGTGTGTATATATATATATATACTCTTGTGACCCTCTGGAGGTTGGATTTGAGGAGTATTGGACAAACTGTTGTAGTTTAAACAAGAGATGATAATGAGTGAGTCAGGGCAGCAGAATTGGGGATAAAGAAGAGTATTCAGGTTCTAGAAATATTAGGACCTGGATTGGTTTGGTTTGATGACAGTTGGGATATGAAATCAGGAGAGGTGAGAATGAAGACTGCTTCTCGGATTCTTGGCTTGAGATTGAGAGCTGGCACTATTTATAAACATGGGAATATAAACAATGGCAGCATATTTGATGGGTATACTGGTTTGGATAGTATCTCCCTAAAATTCATGTTCTTCCCAGAACCTCAGAATGTGACCTTATTTGGAAATAAAATTGTTGTAGATGCATTTAGTTAGGATGAGGGCATACTAGAATAAGGTGAGCTCTTAATTCAATATGACTGGTTTCCTTATAAGACAAAGGGAAGCAACACAGGGACAGAGACACATAGAGGGAAGACAAACATGTGACATTGTAGGCAGAGACTGGATTATGCAACTACAAGCCAAGTGATGCCAAAATTTGCTGGCAACCACTAGAAGCTAAGAGAGAGACATGGAACAGATTCTCCCTCAGAGTCCATAAGAAGGAATCAACCCTACTGACACCTTGATTGGATTGCCGGCCTCCAGCACTGTGTGAAAATAAATTCCTGTTGTCTTAAACCACTCAGTTTTAGTAATTTGTAACAACAACCCTAGGAAACAAATATAGTAAGTATCAAGGAAGATATGAGTAAAAAACAAATTGGAGGTAAATATATCCAAGAGGCTGTTGTATAACAAGATTTAGTTGAAACTGGCGTGCATGAGGTAATGGTATAATGATGAGACCTCCTATGAGACCTCCTGTATAAAGCACATAGAATGAAAAGGAAAGAGAGAGAAAATGGAAGCCTGAGAAATGGGTTCCCTTGGAAGTCCCAAGAGGAGGAGCTGGAAAGGGCATGCCATAGCAACAAGGGGAGGTAAAGCTTAAAAATGTGTGGTGTGATCAACAAGTCATAGTCAAAAGAGAGCATTATAGGAGAAGGATTGAAAGGACTTTTGATTTGACACATAGAAAGTAAGGGTAATGGCTTTGATTGGGAAGTGAAAGGCAGATTGCATTGAGTGAGAAGGAAATGGAAAGTAAGGAAATGGGGTCAGCCAGTGTTGAGTACTCACCCCAGGATTACAGGTGAAGGATGGAGGAGAGAGTTGGGTATGTAGGGGTCAGGACACAGGGTCAAATCCATTTTTATTTAATGTTTAAAGGAGAGACTTGGTTCTTTGTTTAGATGCCACAAAGAAGTCATTAGTGTGGGAGAGGCTGAGGGTACAGAAAAAGTAATTCATGGAGCTGCTTCCCACAGGAAGGATTAAGAGCAGAAGTGAAGGCCTTAAGCATGCAATATGTTTTCACGCTGTAATAGAAGCTTGAAATTTTTTTAAAAGAGAGTAGTTATTTTTTCTTTCCATAGAAATAACTGTATATGTTAAGAGAAGAAAAACTACTATTTATTGAGCAATATGCCAGACTCCAAACTAAGTATTTTCACATCTTTCATTTATTTTTCAAGCTGTGGAGTTGGTGTCACTGCTCTGTTTTCTAGATGAGTAGGCGAAGAGAGTATCTATTCAAAGTCATGTAATAGAAACTGGCAGAACTGAGATTAGAAGCCATGTTTGATTGATACTTAAGTCCGCAGACTTTCTACTACACTAACTCGAACTGAATAAAATGCCCAGCTCGCTCACTCCCATTGGACGTTCATAACAACCACTGGCTGAGCATGGCACATGCTCAGCTCTTGTCCTCAGTATCATTTGTAAAGACTGTTGCAAAAAAGCAATGTGATGATTTGGGCAGTGCATCTGCTATATCCTGACATGGTCAAGTCCTACATCTCTGAAGTAAACCAGATCATTTCAGATTTTTCATTCATTTGTACCATATGGATTTGATCATGTGGAAATGGGAGTTGAGAAGGGAGCAGTTTTATTTATTTCCCTCAGAGAGAGGTGGAAGAAAGTTTTCAGGGAAAGTGAGGAATGCTTTCCTGACAGTGTAGATCTGGGTCAGCTCCCTAAGATGTTTGTGGACTGTTGCCAAACAATATTAAGCTTCAAGCAAAACCCAGCATAGTTTGTTCCAACTCTGAGGAGTTTGTATTTTGGGTTCTAGGTTTGAATGCTTTGATAGGAACAATAAACCTTTCAGTTTTAACTGGAAAACTGAAGGAAACAAATCAGGTTTTTACTCAGATTTTTATTTTTACTGAGTCTTTAAAAACGTGTTTTAATTTGTTCCAATTTGTTGAAAACTTTTCATATTATCTGTCAATAGTTATTATTGGTCTTAATTGTCAATTGATTTATTTCCTTTTTGTAGATTTTTTTCCTCGACGTGATCTACACGAAACATGGATTAAGTCTAATGATAATAGTTTAGGTTATACCTAAGGATATCTAAAATTATTTTATATAAGGCTTGTTAAAGATTTACCTTATCAGGTAAATTAAAATATTTTAAATTTTAATTCTAATAATTATAGTTGTTTCAATATTGAATATCTTCTAGTCTTTGTACATTTGTAAGGATATATTTTTACATTAATGTAATAAGAACGTATAGTTTCCATCCTACCTTTTTCCTCTTAAAATTACCATTGCTGGAATAAAAATGAGTAGGAACATCAAATTAAAAACTAGAAGAAGTAACGTTTTTCTTTATTATGTATAGTATCCTAACAGTTTTAGGCTAGATAAAATTTCAGACCTTAAGAGTATGAAATAAACATTTTCCAGTTTGCTGAAAGACTACATTCTAATTTCACTGTACCCTGTGGTAATCATTGATTTAATTCAGAAATAAGAAAATAAAAGAAAAACATACCCAAACCATTAAAATACATTACATTAGCAATGTTTAAATGAGGAATTCAGTTTTTCAAGGACGATATGTACTTACTATTATAAATTGTTCACCAAGAATCACAGATATGAAAATGTAGTCAAACAATTACTTTTTAAATTTCAATCTCATCCTTTTGTCAACGCTTTATCATTACATAACAATGAGGTATTCTACATTTTATTTTCTGGACAACTAATGTTTGCCATTTAAAATAACACATTTTAAACTTTCAAATTTTGAAATAGTGTTTTTAAGATAATATACATTGCAATGAAAATCATAAATTTCCAAAAAATATTAATATTTATATTTGGTTGGTCCACCAACTAGAAGTAATCACTATAAAATTATTATTTGCATATATGTAGCTTTTTTTAAAAAACAAAAATGATATCATACCACGTGTGCTGTTTCCCAGTTAATAAATCAACTCAATATATCTTTCCATTTTATTAAGTTAGAGTTTTAAATGGCTGCATATGCTCTATTAAAATATTTAACTAATTTTCTGCAAATACACAGAATGTTACTAAATTTGGCTATATAAACAATATTATAGCAGATAACTGTTCATAATTTTATACACTGTATACACCTATCTGATTAATTCCTCTAGATAAGTTTCTAGACATAGAATTTTTGGGTCACAGGATATTAAATTTTTAAGACTATTGATATATTTTGCAAATTTCTTTTCAGAAATCCTATGCAATTTACATTCAAACTAACATTTTTACTAAATATTAATACAGCTCCAAAAATTTAAAATTTAGAAATCAGCGGGAATGATAACTCATATTTACTTGTATTTCTTTGGCAATGAGGCTGAATGGTTTTGGTTAGCCAACCTGTTTATTGGATATTTTGGATTCATTTTTATGAATTGCTCTTTTATATTCTTTGCCTATTTGCTCTTTATTTATAAGTTCATTAACCTTTTGTACTTTTTTGTTGCAATTTTTAAATCAGTTTTCTTTTTGCAGTTAATTATTTAGGGTGCATTACTTTGTAGAATACATAATTTTTTATGGCTGTCAAAGCTATCAATTTATTTTCCATAGTTTCTGACTTTGTTAAGTTTGAGAAGTCCTTTCCCACTTGTAAACATATTCACCTACATTTTCTTATAGTAAATTTGATGTCTTTCGCTTCTATTTAAAATTTTAATCCTTTGGCAATTATTTTAGTAAGGAATGAAATAGAGATCTAATTTTATTACTATTACTTTTTTATGGCTAGTCTTGTCTCAAATCCATGTGTTCTATAACTGTTTCCTTCCCCATTGATTTGAAATAGTATTCTCTGCCCCTCACTCCAACACCTGCCTGGGAGCTCACCTTCCTTATAGCTGTCCTGACTCTTGGGAAGTGCCACAGACTTTCCACACACATGCTTTCGTGCTGCCATTCCTGCACATGTCTGCAGGCTCTTTGACTGTCTAAGCCACCTTGATCCACACTGTCACCTACCACCTGAGCCCCAGAAGGGAAGCAGTGTCCATGTCCTATATTATACCTACCAGCTTTCCTAAATTCCCACATTACCAGTTTGTTAGCTCTGTAAAATAGCTAATTTTCTAATGCTCTGTGCTTAGCATTCGTCTCTTCATCTTGTCTCTCTTTGTCTTGAAACATTTTTATGCTTTTATGCCTCTCCCCTGGCCCAATTCCTCCTTTTTACTCTTCCTGCAAAACTATTCCATCATGCTCTCTGGAACATCTGTTCAGTCATACTAAACTCCCCCATGTTATTAACCTCCACCTTTTCCCCTAGCCCTGAAACTTGACTCTCCCCTGGGCATTACATGACTCCTTGAGCCCTTTCTATTAGAGACTGTTTATTGTTTTGTATTTCATGAGTCTCAGAGTCGAGAGTGGTGACACATGCCTTCTATACACCTATATATGTGCCACGTCTAGACCATTATTTTTTCACCCCCTTATGCTCGCCCCCGTTCATGCTATACTATCCTCTACCATTGCTCATTTCTATCATCTACACTGAAGGTCTACCACCTAACAAGCCCTTCCTTCACCGAACACTCCAGCAACTAGAGTGCAATCACGTTTTCTCACCCTTCTCCCGTCCTAAATCTGAGTGGTTTCGTATTTACATCCAACACTACGACCTTTCAGTTCCTTGACCATAACTCCAGTGACATTCTCTTTTACTTCTCATCCAACCATTTCTGTAGCCACACCCTAGACTTGTTATCAGGAAAATTTTCATTTCCTAAATTCAAGTTCAGAAACTCTTTGAAAATAGCATCCTGTTTTGTTTTGTTTTGTTTTTCCATACCAATCCAAGGATTTACACCTATATTTATCCTTTGGCTTCATTGGGATGACTAATTCTTTGACCCATCTATTTTCATTGTCCATGTTCTTAGTGCTTGGAATAAACTGTTTCTTTGTGGATTCCATGCTTCCGTCTACACAAGTCAATGGAAGAGTTACAAATTCTATGTACTTCTGGCTAGTCCCTTTCTGCTCTCTCTCATATAACCACAGCAACTTCAGAGCCTCACCACCACCAGCCTTGAGTCTTCCATGAACCTGATGACCCTTTCTCTTTTTGTTTTTGTAAATCACTGCAAAAATCCCTAGACTTCTACGTACCATGACCAACCATCCTGGTTTTCCTGGGACTAAGGAGTTTCCTAGGATGCTATGTAGAGTAAGCCCTTGTCTTAAAGACTGCACACTTTTGAAATTTTTGAACGTCTTTATTTTCTTTTTGCAAGTCACCTGTCTTCATCTTCACTTTCAAGTGTTAAGCTACTATTTTATCTAAAGTATGTGGTAGCTTTTACTGTTCCCTTTCTTTCAATATGATCTTTTTAATCTATTGCAAGTTGAGAAACTCAGATAACTAAGTGTATTAGTTAGGAACATTACAGTTATCCATGATAGAAAATCCATGTTTAATTGGATTAAAGAGAAGAGGAGTTTGTCGTATTTGTGACTGAAACACCCAGCCTTCAGTCACAGCTTAATACAGAGCTCAAATAATTTTACAAGGACCAAACTCTTCTCTCCAACTTGCCTTCATTCTCAGGTTCTAATTGGTGACAAAATAGTTCTCAGCTGTTCCAGGAGTAATTTCTCAAGTATAAATTCTAAGGAAAAAAGTGTCTTACTCAGTAGCTTTGGCACCAGTCTTAGGATGGACACACTTGCGTTATAAACCCATTGTTGAAGCAATTGGAATGGCTGGGAAAATGTAATAAGCCTGCTGGGACAATTCTGTACCAATCACTATGACCTGAAACATTTGGAGCTCTTGTTTGTCAGTACAGGTATTAACTTCATTCTTGGAAATAACTGAATCACATGGAGTGTGAGTAGAAAAGGGAAGACTTTTCAAAGGGGGGAAGAGTGTTGGGCAGGCAAATTATTTACTACCATCAACCAAACTGGTGACAAATGGTTCAAAATAAGAGACATAAATAGGCTCTGATTAAACCTGCAGGACTGTCTTATGTATAAAAACTGTGGAAATTATTAATATATAGGATTTTATTACACTATTTTGACTGAATAGCAGTATTTTTAATATCTTGATGCTTGACTGTATTCTTTTCAGCTGAAGTTGCAAAATAAATAAGCTATGTATAAAGAAATTCTGTTCAATAGATTCTCTTTAATCATCTTTAATGGATTTTATTTTAAATTTTCTCTGTTCAAATAATATTTTGACGAGAAATAATAAATAGGAAACAAGGGAATCTTTCTCTTTATATAATTATTTTTGCAGCTAATATTTAAGAAAACATATTAACACATGATTTGGGAAATAATAGTGGGGAAAAAAATCACCAAACTAGAAATTAAAATGCTTTGTTGTGTAGCCAACTCAGCTTTTAATTAGTCATGTGATTCTGGAGAAGTCTCTTAATTTCTTAAGATTTCAGTTTTTTGTCAACATGATTAAAACAGTGTGAATAATAGGATTTCAGTTCTTCCTTGTGAAATCAGTACAGTGAAAAAAGTACCTGTGGTATTCTAAATAGAATATTTTAGTGCTACATGTGCCCATTTATTTTCAAGCTCATGTCTGTGGGTAGAAGTCCTTTATCTAAGATTTTAATGAATTCTGGAACTCAAGACATGCATCTTTGAGATGAATGGCTAACCAAGTTCAAATGAACAAATGCCTATTAAAAGGAATTCTCCTGGATACAGGTTATTTGTTTTTAATGATGTAGTGCATATGGAAATGAGTGAGACTCCATCTTTTCCATAAGAAGCTTGAATTCTATCTGTTTAAGGGGTGGTGAGGGAATATAATACATACAACTGTCCTTCAAGGCAGACTGTAACAGGTGCCATGAAAGAAATCAAAGGTGTTGAGGTTTTTTCAAAGAAGAGAAAGATAAACTTTGAGGCTAATCAAAAAGACTTTGCAGAAGATATAGTAATTGGGATGGTCCTTGAAGGAATTTCAATGAATGGGTAAAACATCCCTGATTGAGAGAGCAGCATGAGCAAAGGTACAAATATGGAAAAGAAAGAGACAGAGCTGTGTAGAAATTTAGGGACTGGGAGGAGATAAAGGTAAAAAGACAGATTGGGGCTGTAGGAGAGAGTCTTAAGTGCTGGTATGAAGACTTTGAGTTTAAATTTGTAGCAAGGAAGTGGGCATCCTTGAACATTCTTGAAAAAGGAGTAATATAATCCACACTGTACACTTTAAATTAAAAATTATTTTGACAGGCTGTCTATATGATAAATATAAGAGTAACATATAATTAAAAATAGAGATGAAACGGTTATTAACAGAATCTGTAAAATACTAAAGAATTTTGGTTTATTGCTGAATCAATATGAATTGGTAATATCAAGTGGTTATCCAACAGAGGTAGTATATTTTTGAACTGTACAAATAGTAGTATCTTATCTAGAACAGAGGAAATGATGGCCTAATTCTGTTCTTCCCTTGTCCAATTGTTCTGGACACTTTGCTCCTATAAATAAATACACACACACATTGATTAGGTTGATGAGTATTGAAGAAGTGATAGAAGGAATAGCTATGAAATGGAGAGATTGGAGAATTAAACATTTAGGAGAGAGGGCATGAAAGAGTAGCACAACATGATGTGTAAAAAGAGAGAGAGACAGAAAGAGAGAGAAACAAGCACAAGCTTTGGAGTTAAATCTGATTTTAAATCTCAGGTCTCCTCCTTACTAGCTGTATTATTTTGGGGAGATCACTTATTACTTTGCAGTCTTAGTTTCTTTTTTTGTAGGAACTATTAACTTGCAGTTTTATTGTCATGATTAATGATTGTGAAGTGACCAGCACATTTCCTGGCACACGGTACACTTCCAACACGTCCATCACTGTGACCATTATTTTTATCTGAAGAATTGTCTTACATAGATCAGGCTTTAGACTAGTCCTGTGAGGTACCTGAAGAAATATTTTTGGACTAATATTGGAGAGAGAAAGATTTTTACTTCAAAACAAAAAAGATGTGATTAAGATTAAGCTGCCATAAAAAACTAATGGAATGTCTAAGTGGGTAGCACTTTCTAGTTTAGATGTGGTGGTGGTGGGCAACAGCCAGGACTATATATATCTTCTATGTGAAAGTGAAGAAATTCTATCCGTCCTTAATATAATCTACCAGGGATTTCCAAAGAAAAGGGTTTCTCACTCTTTTCTACCAAAGAAATCCCAGAATTTAGAGGCATAAGTCAAAGTGCTCCATAGAAAAGTTTCTTTAAAATTTCATATTCATCTTACAAATTTACATAAATTTTATATCCTATTTTATAATGTCTGTTTTGTTTTACTATGTAAATAGAACTTTAAGATATACACTGTCAAGTAAAATCACCTAGATAGACAAAATTTATCACGTGGTTGTGAGTATTTTTTGGCATTCACAAGAGTATTCTCAAGTATTCCCAAGGGTACCTAGTTGAAGAAGCACTGCCTTAGCAGTATATGGAACCCACAAGCTCGTAGCAGATAAGAATTCTCTCAGTTTCTCAATACAGATAGGCTAATAATTCAGATTTCCATTGATCAGAATTTGTGTTTCTTGGTTTAACATACACAATTATATTATTACTAATATCACAATATTTGGCAACATAGTTGCATAAGCATATGCATGGAATAAATAAGTTTCAGAAAAGGCACGAAAATGGAGGATATATCTAGCTCCTGAGGTTGTAAGAGGTTAAGTGACTTTGTAATATCACACCTGGCTACTGCATTCATCATTCATGGGCTTTTGTGTGTTGTTTGCTCATGTTCCTATTTAATTTTTCAATTAGTGCTTTGAGGGAGACAGATGTTGAGTAAATGCTCTTTGTGAATTATTGTTTAGGAAGTTTTAAAATTAGGATAATTTTTTTTTTTTGCTTTTTATTTAGCTCTAATTTTTTTTTTTTAATATTATTTCTCTTACTTTAGTTGCACCAAAGATTTCTGCATAAGCTGCTTTAAGAGTTGCTGACCTGAAAGGGAAGTTATCTTCCCTGAAACTTGATCCAGACCAACATTTGGTGATTTGCTTACCTGACCATGTAGCTCCTCCCTTGAGTTTCATGTTATTATGATTATAATAATAGGGGCACAGGCAATCTGATCACTTTAGCCGTATTGCTGGAGAGTTTATATCACTGCAGGGGGTATCTGTTGATTCACTCTGCAATGATTCATCATAGTTTAGCTTAGAAGCTTAGAAGTCAGGAGATTGACTTTTGTTTTAAATTTTGGTTAATTACTTTATTATCCATCCCTGATATTATAGCTTAATGGCCCCTTGGAAGACTGAAGAGATTAAAAATGCAGAGATGCCCAATCCTTGTTCATTGTACAATTTTGCCTCAGAGTACTGCTCTCTAATTTTAATAAATTATAGTAGAAACACCTCGTTAATGCTAAGAAATATGCCAGGGCTGTGAAGGCCAGGTTGAACAGAACAAGGTCCTAGCCTTTGAAGAGCAAGGAGTTCATGTTGGGTAGGTAAACAACTGCAAAACCGTGTGACTAAAGCTACTGTAGCAGTGTGAATCAAGTATAAACATGCTCAGAGGTAGCTGTAAGTACTCCTAAAATCAGGGATGGTTTCTCAGAGGAGGTGATCTTAGTACTACATCTTAAAAGATAACCACTAGTTTGCCAGGCAAAGGGGAAAGTGTCCTAGGAAGAAGAAAGAGACTTAAAGTGTGGGAAATGTTTATGGAGCTATCATTAATTCAACATAATGGAGTAAGTATAGTACGGACCAGCAGCAGGAGATGTGGTAGCAGGAGACAGGAAACAGATTCAGAAGTGCCTTTCATATTGTACTAAATAGCTTGGACTTGCTTGATGATTTTGAATTAGGGGAGTAATGGAGTCTTATTTTTACAGTGGTGTACTGGGTGCAAGCCCATGCTCCTTGGAACACAGGCATCTCCCTCTAATACACAGAGGTAACAGACATTAGGGGAAACAGAGGAAGGGCTGAACTCATGTTTTTGAGTGGGTAAATTTTTAGATTGTTTGTCTGGGTGGTTGCCTCCTAAGAGATAAGTCAAATAGGGATGGAAAAATATGACTAATTAAGATTTACTGAGTTTGAGTTAGGGTGTGAAACTAAGGATATGTTGAGACTAAAGATGTAAATATGGGTGTAACTGCAGATAAGAATTGAAGGCCCTTTGTAGAAATTGCTATACTTAAATAGAGTCGTGTTAAATTTTGTTAAGAATAGCTTTACTATAAGAATCATGTGATTTAGCTCTTAAATTATGTTTTCTCAATTTCTTTGTCAACAGAAAATATGTAAATAGTAAAATTCTTTGAAATTTATGAAAGATTTCAAAGTCATATTGTAAGAAGAGTGGCCTTTTTTAATTTATTTTTTTAAATGCTTGGAATTTTTTTTGCCAGAGATTTTTGTTCTGGTGCTTTAGTTTTTCCTGGTCAGCTTCTGTATAGCTCCAAGGATAGAGTTTAAATGAAGGATATATTCAAGGATACCCTTCCAGATAGAGACTAGCTCTGCTCTGAATTTTATTTAGCTGAGGTTGGAGAGCATTCTGAGAAGTGTGCGTATAGATTATGTAACTAGTCACTTAGGGCCACTGGTCCCCTGTTAACCTGGCCCTCTTGAGACAGTGAGCTGGGAGTGCACTGGGAGCAGCTGGGTCAGACTCTGCATTGTTGCCTAGCAGTCCTGTGGATCAGTCATAAGGGGTTGTTGCTGAGCAACCAGGGGGCTCTACGGTGGTGCATCAGCCCCGGTGGAGTTTTACAGTAGTGGGGGGCCCACCCCCATGGGAGAAACAATACAGTCTAGCAGGGGGCCAAGATTCCCTTAGAGACACAAGGGTTGTTAATAGTAAGTATTTGACCTTAGAATCAAAGAAGATAACTTATGTTCTATGAACATGCAAATGATTCATGAAATTCGTCATGTATATTTAATTAAACATGAACTTGGGGCAGGGAAGGTAGTTCTGGCAGTTAGAGTTCTCATTTCAAATATGTTCATTCAAGGTTCTTTCCTCTTCAGGCTTAGCTGCAAGGTAAGTTTTCTAGGTCAATGAAAAATAATTTTTCTTTGTGCTGCATGGAATATGTAACTTTCCCTATTAATGTTATTTAGCCAGAGCAAATATTTACATTTGAGAAAAACCAGCAAGCAAATTCTGCTCTGGTCAAGCAGGCCTGAATGGAAAAGTATTTGATTCAATATCAATGCATGAATTTGCTACTAATATTTGAGGTATGCCTTGAGTTTTCTTTCTGTATAGAAAGATCAGAAAGTAACAATTCACCAGGACTATGTCTTATTTTTAATATTATACACAGCACATAAATTACCCTTTAGGAGAGTGGATAAAATGTTGAAACTAATCAGCTTTGTGAGAAGGTTGAGTTCTGCTTTTAGGACTCAAAAATTTGCCCGTGTTGAGCAATGGCGTCTCCTAAAGGTTATATTTTAAAGGCCAAGACTTAATACCCTCAATATGTTAGAATGACACACAGTTTCATGGAAGGCTAAAGTGTGGTGTGGAGAAACGTGCACTGTCAGATTTGAGACATAGTTAACATAGGTCAGCTAGAGAGAAGTGATATAAACCTTTCTTATCTCCCCCTCTCCCACTACTTTTTTATTCAGCACTTCTGGATTTGGACTGTAACTGCTTGTGTAGTGATCCAAAGGACAGGGTTTTGTTCTTGATACAAAGGAGAAGCCTCTTTGTTGGCATTGGGGTTTGCACTTTCTGAGAAACCTATATTATTAAAAGAAAACTTAAAAACTTAGACATTGTTCTCATGCCTTGCACACAGATATTTGTTTTACACACATACATACACACACACTGACGTGTCTAAGATCATTGAATTAGAGTACTTTTGAGATATTATATCAACAGTGATAGAACAACTGAGCCTTTTTCTAAGATGCCTGCTTTAAAGCTACTTAACTTTTAAGAATGATCTTTTTTACTGTTACTACCATATATATAATTGGCAGGAACATTCTATTTTTCTTTGCTATATTAGTATTAATAAACCTAAAATATGTTAAACAGAGTATGTGCTGGAAATTGTTCTATGTGATGTGAATTCAGTATGTCATTGACACCTCCTAATAACTCTATGTGACAAGTACTATTATTATGGATATTTTACATATGAGAAGCCTAGGCTGGCCTAGAAAGGTTAAATTACTTGGCCAAATGTACACAGTAAAGACTGATGATCAGAAAGTCTGTTTTCAGAGGCCATGCTCTCAAACAGGACAATATACTGTAAGTACCACTTTATTTTACGAGAGCAACTTAGTTAGAATTCACAACAAACTTGTTAAGTTATGACGATATAATGAAAGAATGCAAGAGATTGAAGACTGTAAAATAATTTAGGCAACAAGGTTTGCTCATTCTTTGGGCGTATAGTCCACAGCAGGAAATCTTTTTGGTCAAGCTTCTTTATATCCATTCAAATTCTGTGAGTGTGAAAATAAAGTCAGTGGGCATTTAGCACTCTTAAGTTGTTTCTCTTCAATATGAGATGTGAAAGGTATATTTTCTTTTGGCATGTGATGTGAAGGAAGGAGAAATGGTTAAAAAAAAATCAGAGGTAATGAATACATTTGTGAATTGTTTGAGTCAGTTCTCCAAAACAATTCATATTTGTTAGAGCTTTGAGATCTGCAGCAAAATAATCATCATCCAATCATTTAATCGTAAGAGAAAAATTATAAAGACTCCTGGAATTGATAAATAAATTCAGCAAAGTCTCAGATTACCAAATCAGCGGCCACAAATCAGTAGCATTTCTATATACCAATAACAGTCAAGCTGAGAGTCAAATCAAAGACTCAATAGCATTCACAATAGCTACAAAGAAAATAAAATACCTAGAAATATATTTAACCAAGGAGATGAAAGATCTCTACAAAGGAAACTATGAAACATTGAATATAGAAATTACAGATGACACAAACAAATGGAAAAACGTATCATGTTCATGGATCGGTAGAATCAACACTGGTACTTAGAAAAGATTTTAATTTTGGTCATTTGTGTATATATTTTTTATCAACTAGTATAGCTGTAACCCTCCTTCATCCAAAACATGGTCTGTGTTTCCTCCATGGTAT